>JAQFYV010000550.1:0-10952 GCA_034695065.1 Choneiulus palmatus | reverse complement strand
CCGAAGTTGGGAGTTACACCATCCCAAGATTCTGAAGTTAAGGGATTAATTGCTCAGTTTGCCAAGTCATTTGAAGAGCCTGCTGTCACTGCTTCCGAAGCAAATGTGCCAAAGTATACCATTGAAGAGTCTATAGTACCACCTCCCCAAGACTTGCGCGAAGTTCCTGTTACCAAGGACACAGTTCCTGAAACAGATCCGAATGCTCTTTATCAATTAATGAATTCGTTTGAAGAAACAGTCACAAAAGAGGGATTGGACACAGCTGCTGTTGAGCAGAGTATATTTTCGAAGGTAGAACTTGATAAAGATCGATTTGATTTAGAAGAGACATATGATGACTTGGATTCGGAGGTTTATTTTTCGCCAAAATTGGTCCCACAGTACTCCCAAGATCTCACAGTTCCTGAAATTGTTGGCGTAATGCTGAAAGATTCTTCGGTTTCTGACGGCGATCAACAAAATCTTGAAGCCGGAAAAAGCAAAGTTTTGATCGATTTTGAAGCTTCTGCTTTTAAATTTGAAGAAGTTCACGAAGATGTTTTAAAAGAAATGGACGATGTTCATATTGCCGAACCCACCGTGGCCGGCGACCATCCGCAATTCGATCTCATCGAACCTTCGGAAGTACAGGGCATTTTGCCTGTGGTCGTTTATGGTGCATCCGATGCAGGAGCAAAGCCATTCAGTTCTGAACCATCAGTTTCTACCAGCTCCGATGGAAAAATGACAGAATATTATTCTATTGAATCAGCCTCAGCTTCCACCACCACTGAGCGACAAAAGTCTAAAGAAGGAAAAAAGGTGATGTTCGACGAACAAGGCCTTTCTACAGCAGCGACCCTAGATAGCCGTTTTGAAGAGAGTTTTGAATCTATGGCTGAAGACCAAGTTAAATCAGGTAGTTAAATTCAGCCAACACTCATTGTCAAATATTCTATATAGATTCGTTTCGGATTTTAACAAAGATGTTTAGACTTTAGCTATAAACGCGCATGTAAAAAACTCGAATGAAATGCAAAAATTATTTCTGACCAGTGCCGGATTTACACAGGTGCGAATGGAGCAGCCGATCCAAATCTTCTAAAGATGAAATGTTAGCCTAGCAGCTATATTTATTTGACCTGTTAATGGGATAAAACAGTAAATTGTGAGGAATTCAAAGAATTAGTAAGCTTTGTAATATTTCAAATAGGAGGCCTCCGCAAAACTTCTGTTCCGGTTAAATCCGGCACTGCTGATGGCAGTCAAATATTCGAGGGCTACGAATGGCTTATACTTTATTTAAAACAGGAGTATTTTATGAAGTTTGAATCTGGTTCTAACATACCAATGAGTAGAAGTTGTGTTCAGCTTATCTTAGCGTTCAGTTAGTCCTAGTCTTATAGATTAGCTTAAAAAGACACTAACAAATAACTAGATTTTAACTAAATGCATTTTTGCACGTTTTATAAATTAAAGAATATTAATTTATATTTTTTCACTAACTCTTACTAATTTAATGTTTTAACCCTAACCTTTAAATGAAACCGAAACTTATTCTCAGACAATAATGCCATGTTGTTCAGTAAGTTGCAATTGGTACACTCTTGGACAAATAAGTACTGTCCAAGGTACACTTGCCATTTCCAACAGTGTTTGCAATGGTTTGCTTGCCTGCCCGCTTTTCTCGTTTATGATTTATTGGGGATTACATAGGAGTTTCTATTGGTTATTTTCGATGCAGTGACAGATAGATCATCAAGGCAGGAAGCCAAAATAGTACAGGAAATTCTGAAGGACAAGGCAGCACCAGTTGCTGAGCCACTTCACATTGAAACCTCAGGAAAACCATTCGCTGACTACGCACCAGGTACTTAACTATACATGCATGGATTGCTGTGTTGTTGTACTTTGGTTGTAAAGAGTTTAGCTCGTAAATGTACTTGGAAGTCTTCATGGTATTTAGTTGGATTCCTAGAAAATAATGCAGACAATGTCTTATTGCTAAAAGCCTTACAGCTCCATGTGTATGGTAACCGTGGAACAGTTTGTATCCTATCTTGGTTGCCTAAATCCAGATGTGATGAGAATGCAGCTATAAATTGCATGCAACAAATTATGCATGTGATGACATCAAAGCTTTGCTGTAGTAGTTAGTAAATTATGAAAAGGTAGCCTCATGTTTCCATGTTTCCATTCCAGATATGAGTCCTCTAAATGAGTTCAGATTTTATTATTTATAAGCGTAATTTCTACCTTGGTATTTAATGGCATGAAGCCATGATTGGTTCTAAACCTGAGTTTCTGGAATTATAGGTGATCTTCCAACCCCTAAGACAATCAAAACTCCTCCACCTTCTCCAAGTGAGGAGGCAACTAAAGGTATACTTTTGTTTCTTTATTAATTCCTCCATAAAATTCTTTAGCAAAGGTTTCTTTCAAAGTGAATAGTCTGGCTTATGTTTAGGTTCTTGAGTTTTACCAGGTATAATTTTAGTACCAACTAAGCTTGAATTTGTCAGCAGTATTCATCATATTGCCAGTGTTTTTACTGCGCTGACAGGGCATAGTTTTCAACACCGTTCATTGATTTCCCACTAAAAAAATTAGCCAGTAACAATAACTCAAGAATTCTAACTACAGGGCTCCCACTTGTTCTATTCCCCCCCCACCCCCAACCCTCCATAAAATTGACGAAATAATTGATTCTACTAAAAGCCTTAATCTGGTATAGCTAAAGATTTTTTATGGTATCCGTACTATTCGTAATGACGTATGCTGCTACAAGAAAAGTTTGAACCAGGGTACATTTTTTTTACATATTTACAATGAAGTTCAAAAAGCTTTGACTTTTGTTTTCTATACTAAGACCATGAAAATATTTTCTCTATGCCAAGACAAGTTCTCATTTATAAAAATTACAAGTTCATATTTTGAATCTCATCCTATATCTATATAAATAATAATGTCAAGAATTAATATAAAATGCCCTGAAAATTTTAATAAAGTCCTAATAACAATGTATTCATTTAAGGGTGGGAGCCTTGTAGCTGGTGCTTTCTAATGCTTGCATTTAATTTGAAATAAACCCTTTCATGCTGCTAACGTATGCTTAATAACTTGCCGCCTACTAACATTCCTTTCCATTTTGTCTTCAATAACTCCACAAGATGGTAAACCTGTTAAAGAAGCAGAGTTTCTTATCCACGCCCACGATGTAGCACCCGTCACTACTGTCACAACCAGTGTTAAGGAGATGACAAGTGATGACGGGGCGACATTGAGGACCACAGTTGTCCGGAAAAGTACGACAGCTCAGCGAGTGCTTACAGGTAAACTAACGGCCATGCATGCACCTTCCTTAATTGCTTCCAGTTAACATCTTCAGTCAAATTATTCGAAAGAACTTTTGTTTATGATTTTTATCCTTTTCCATCGTAGCTTTATGTGCGTATTATTCATAGATTGGAATACATTGTACTAATGAATATAGGCGATATTAAAATATATCATGCCTCAAAAGATAGCAGAATCCCACCTTTTTCAGTAATCTGAAATTAAGGAAATGCTAGGAATCTAGAGATTTAGAAAATTATTTTTTTTCCAGCATCCATGGTATTGATGATTTTTTTTACTAATTAGCAACTAATATTAAAGGGGAAAACCACCCCTGAAAAAATGTTCCTTGGAAAAAAAGATTCACTTCTATGATACGCTTATTTATTTAATAATATATAAAATTAAGTGATGCTCACTGACGAGAAACCATTGACCTGTTAACGAATTAATCTGGCTGCCCTTGGGCAATTTGCACGTGCACAACTGATGGATGAATTGACTTTCAATTCAATTCAATTCAGTACCCTGCAACCAGCATTCCATTCATATTTGCATTTAAAAATTGCATTAAAATCAAATATTCGATAACATAGTTGTGAAATTGATGTGGATAATTTTGGTATGGATATAAATTCTCAGGTATCACGTAGTTGCTCAAATTTAATAGACGTATAATTTGAAAGTTTTATTCGTGCAAGTCTTATGTGACTTTTATGCCCTTTTTCTACAGCCTGTATGAACTGTACAACGTTATTTTTATGAAAATGGTCAAAAGTAATTTAATGTTTTCTGTCCTGATTTTTCTAATAATTGGGAAAGTTGACTTTTTGTTTTGCAGATTTTAGCAAAGTAAACGTTCCATTTGACAATTTTGATATTTTGGTCAAAATAGGTCTATGTAGTGAATACAAAATTAATCATATATATTATAATCAAAGACGAAGGGGGGGGGGGGGTAGGTACTTCTTGCTTTTTATTGCTTAAATCCATTGGATTATTTTTAAATTTTATTGATTTAATTTTTTCAATATAATGTGGGTATCTCTATATAAATATTAAATACGAAATACGTTCTGATATACCTGGTAGTATCTTAAATATGGCTAAAATTTGGCATTTCCAAATTGGAATATAGTGGCATGTGGCAGATTGATTTAAGAAATTGGAGTCTAGCTAACTAGCTCCCTCATTTCGTT
Organism: Choneiulus palmatus; assembly: GCA_034695065.1. NCBI lineage: Eukaryota > Metazoa > Arthropoda > Diplopoda > Julida > Blaniulidae > Choneiulus > Choneiulus palmatus. Next base: position 6,435 of record JAQFYV010000550.1, on the reverse strand, counting down.
TGATATTCAATTTATCTATTGATCTTTCTTCGAGTTTTATTTTAGGTAAAAAGGGACAAGATGTCATTGTCATTTTTTTGTTTTTATTACAGTTATTTAATCCATTTTTTTATTTATAATAATCATTAGCATTGTATTTACACATATTTTTACTTTTGATGCAGGCGATGAGCTGGAAGCAGCTCGTCTTGCTGAATCCGAGACGTGGACATCTCAAGAATTGGACCGTAGCACCCCGGACCTGCTTCACGCAGGCCCGGATGTGCTCACACACGGTCATCCTGGCGATAAGCGACTTTCCTGGGAAGAAGAGGAAGAGGGAGAGAAATGGGACGTGAAAACAGAGGGTGAGTCCACAAACTAAAGTTTTTCACTTTTAAAATTGGGCTTTAGATTTCTGAGATTCTGGAAGAATGGATGATAGTGAATTTAAGTGAACAGTTACAATTTTAAAAATAAATTGGATTTTCTTCTGATTTTTGTTGCCCTACTTTTCAGATGTAAGTAGCAAAAAAAAAAAAAAATCGATCATTTCAGTTTGATCAGTAACATGACTTGAATTTTATTATGTGCACAATAATCCCCATTTTGTATGGGTTCCGTTAATGTTATTGACGAACAGAAGCAATTTTAATCCCTTGTTGAAAACCATACAATGCAGCTTTGGCATAAGATTCACAAGATTCAGTGTTTTTTTCTTCTACTGAAGTTCACATTTTTCGTCGCATTTCAAGGAATGTTAAACGTGCACTTATACTGAGTTCTTTCCATCAAGAGATTGTGTAAGTTTTAACTTAATATTTTCCCGTTTTATGTTGTTCGTTGAATATTGAACCACAAATCTAGTAGCTCACAACAAGGTATTGCGTAGTAGCCATGTATATTTTAATGACTAAATATAGATCGGCTAACTCTGATTTTTTATTGCGATTCAGTAACACTAAAGAATTAAAGATTACTGTCATCCAAAAATCTGGAGTCTCTGAAATCATTGCCCCATGTTTCAGTTTTTTACATTCAGTATTCCAAAACATCATAGTAAACTTCAGAATCCTCCATTAATTTATATATATAAAAAAATTGAATCATCTATATCAATTCGTTATTTGCTGCTTAACCATTTTTTTTTTTATTATTTTTAGTAATGTTTTTTTTTTCTTTGCATGTCCTTTGAAAGATAGCAATGATTATTTCACTAGTGTTAAGCAGGACTTTCATTTAATATATTTATTTTTATCTAATTTTACATATAATTTAAATTTTAGAGTATGTAGACCTAAATTGTTTGTTTTACTCTACGTTTTAATTAGTTTTTTGCTTCATTTATTTCTAATAACAGTTTTAGCATGATTGCAAAAAGTAATTAACTGAGTACACTTTATTTGCCAATTTTTGCTTGTAAGATTGTCAGATTTATTTTTAAATTCCTATAGTTTTAAAATAGATAGGACACTTGCATTTTGTTGCTTATGATTTGTGATATGATTTATTTTTAAATATTTGTATTCAAGCTTTTTCTTTTCACGCTTGGGTTCCCAGTGTGATTGATGTGTGTTCTGTGCGAATGTTATTCACTACCATTTTCATCTTTGTATAAATGGTGCCCACCTGGATTATTTTGATATCAAACTTGTACAATCACATCTGAACATCTAGCAAAAATACTGTGAATTTTAGTTTAAATCTGCAGAAGTTTGTTTGCTGTACTCTTTAGTTGTGATTGCAAGTTGCATGGATGAAATCCATGGCGAATGGGTTTTTTCACTGATGTTTGTGTGGACATTTGAATGATGTTTTGCATCGATCATCATATTAACCATCCCTATGATTTATTTTAAAAATGCATTTTATTCCCTACCAAATGCCGTTTTTTATGGTTTAATTAATGTGTTGTTTTGAGCCAATTTTCACTCTGTGAATGCTCCTAATTTTTGTTTTTGCCTAATTATTTTATTCCTTGGTTTTTGCCATTTTTATTTCATTTTGTTGCCTAGTATCTTACTTTTATTTTAAATACATTAACAGTTCAGCAGGAAAACAAACAATAAATTAAGGCAATAAAGTTTGCCGATTAGCTATTCCCAGTTCGATTAGCTTATTACGATTCCTTATTCCTTCACTTTAATCTCATTCCTGAAAGTTGTATAATCATTGGCATTCGAGCAAATTTGAGCAATTGCAAGTTTATTTAGCAATCACGTTTGCTTAAATCTAATTTTGATGAATATTATTTTTTGCTTATTTTGGTTTTCATTGCTCGTGGTATTTATTTTTACAAGCACTTAGCTGATGATACTGGTTTATGGTCATACAGGTTCATTGTTGGTTTACTTAATGAGTTTTGTTGAGTCATTCTATTTTCTGAAAGAAATTGCTCTGGAAATGGTTTTTAAATGTTTAAAGTCTGATAATGGACATAAATTATCTTAAAAGACCATTTTCATAGCTTTTCCTATTAGCATGTATAACAATTATTTTTTGTATGGAAGTGAATATTGGGATGGGTGAGACACTACTGAATGCAAAAGTCATTTATCCATATTATATGAAATATATATTCTCGGATATGGAGTTATATTTTTAATTTGATTTACTCCTCCGCTTAATAAAAACAGCTTAGTTGAGCCATTAATAATAATAGCAAATCCTTCATCGGTGTGACTACCTTTCTTTTACCATTTCATTTGCTAGTCTTTATTTTAAGCAAGTTATCACTTTACAAAGTCTTTATTTTCCTTTTTACATATTAAATTTTGTTCCTGATGATTATTTTTTTTATAATTATCCTGTGCAGTTTAGAGTAAGTTTTAACTTCTATTTGGTACATAATTTAATTTGCTTCAATCCAAAGGTCGTTATAACCTTTATTTTCTATCGTTATTTTTGTATTTGCTTAACGAAATTTGCTTCTGTTTAATCCTTTTTTTTTGTTTGTTTGCTTATTTTTAATTTCTCTGTCCTCTTGTCTGTTTTATTGCCTTTTGTGTCATTTCCACATCGTTAATCATAACCAATCCTATTTATCATCATCACGATGCGAATGATGCTCCATAATGTGCTTCATCAATGAAATTAGTTAGATTATACATTAAGCATAAGTAAATGCTAAAGTCAACGTCACTTTTATTTTCACACTTCATGGACATACCAGGGCTTCATTTGTAGTTTAACACAACTTTCACATTATGTGCATGCGACAACTTGCAGTTGAACACGTGGGCGAAGATGTGACGAGGAGGAAACCAGCTGTTGGGGATATGTCCGCTGGATTCCAGGAAAGAATGAGTGACATCCCATCCATTGACGACATCAACATGGAGATACCACCAAAACTGATTGAGAGTCGAGAGATATCACTCGGTGGAGCAGTATGTGCCATCGAAGAACATGTACACCACACCGGGGCCATTTCAAAATTAAGTGCTAAATTTCACAAAGCAAGCATAGTGCCAGCTGCGAGCCAAGCACCTAGGGTAGCAGAAAATTTTCAAAGGAAAACTAAGATAGAAATGAGGCCAGAAGTAGACTTCGTAAGAGTTCAAAAAGGCACAAGATTTTCAAAAAAAGTTTATGACTCTGAAGAAATAAAACCATTGGCCAAGGGAGTGACAGTGCCAGTTTCAAGCCACGAAAGAAGAACATCGCCTGTTTCTCCAATGGAATTAGTAATTGGTTACAAGAAAGTTGACACTCAGGAAGCGTCAGCCACAACAGAAAGCCGTGTCACATTACACAATCCGAAGGATGAGGCGCAAACTTTGCAAATTTCTATCTATGCAGAATCAAGAATTACAGTTACAAGACATCCATCCACGGTCGAAACCACATTAGTGACAAAGCCAGACGTAATAAAATTTGATGTTGGCAAAGCTAGCTCAATTGTTCCTATGCAAGAAAAAATTGTTAGTCCTCATATAATTTCCCATAAAGCTAGTGATTTGGTCCGTGAGGGTGCACTACATTCTTTAGATATATCGGAAAAATCTCGTGAAAGCAAATGGCAAGAGTCAGGAATAGACGAAGTTAAAGCTTACAAAGAAAGCTATAAAGAAACTAAAGCTGAAAAATTTGACATTTCAATATCTCCTTTTGCAAGTCCAACGTCCGAAAATCTTGAAAATTCTGAATTTGAAAAGATAATAACTGTAGATTCCATTCAAATGACTGATACTGCTAGTAGTCCAATAGCCAGACATGCATCAGATACAGGAATAGAAACTCAGTCTCCAGAAACAACTGATGCTGCCATAAGTCCCATTGTCACCGAAGTGGCAACAGTCTCTTTAAGTCCCATTGATCTGGAAAAAATGGGCATAGTTAAAAAAAAGAAAGCTGATTCAGCCACAAGTCCCACAAAACCATACACAGTTTCAGCTGCTGTCAGCCCTATTGAATTTGACAGGAGTGGAGCAGATATTTTACCTGATAGGCCGAGTTTAACAGAAAGCAGCCATAGTCCATTGCGAGAAAAGATTGAAGCTTTGCCATCTACTCCAACAGAAGCTCAAATTTCAGAAATAGAAGAGTTTCAAGAAGGTTCTGAAATAGCAGATATTCCTGATATTCCAATTGAATTGGAAACAGAAACAAAATCACCTAGACAAATTGAATTCAAGGTTGAAAGCATTGAATTTGAAAAGTATGGATTAAAACCTAGTACATTGCTGAAGAAAATACAAATTGAATCAGAAATTTGTAATCAATTTGAACTTCAGGATACTGAAAATAAAAAGCATGAAAAAATGCTCGCCTTAAATGAACAAGAGCAACAGCAAAGTCTCATAATACACAAAGACTTGCAAATAATTGAAAAGCTAGATTTTACTGATATCGACTCTGACGAAGGGATAACATCATTGAGTTTTCAAGAAGCTGATTTTGAAGAGACACCATCTTCCCCTGCTGCTCTTAATGGAACTCAATCACAGGATATGAAAAAGACAATTGATTGTTTAACAAGAAGAGATGAGGACATGCAAAATGAAGCACTACTTGAAGATATTCACAAAGTAAAGCATGCCACTTTCAAGATATCCGAAATATTAAGTAGCTCAGAAACGTATAACGAAGAAATAAGTTCTGGAAAAATGGAGTTTGAAAGGCAAGAGGTTTTAAGCTGCAGGGATGAAGATGACATTATTATATGGAAAAATGATGATAGCAAATATCAAGATAGTGTGTCTCAACTAGGTAAACAAGTAAAGATAGCCAAACCAGATATATGTGTAATGAAGGAAGTAGAACCAGTATCAACAGCTAGTCAAGTAATATTTGATGAACACAAAGCTATAATGCTGAACTCTGAGCCACAGGCAAAAGTAGAATTAGAGCCTATATCAAATGTTGAAATGGCAAAAGATATTGAAAAGGTTTATGTAAGACCAGTAACACTTAACATCGAAAAATTTGTGGATATGCCCAAAACTGAACCTGAAATAGAATTGATTATTGGAAATGAAAAGGAATCTAAAATAGCAGTTGATAGCAGTCAACCTACAGTTGTTGAAAATTTACAAAAACAAGATATGTGCCACCAAAGTGACTTAGTGGAAAAGTCTGTGATCATAAATGATGATAAAATGGAAAGTAGAATAAAAGAGGACTTTTTAAATATTTCAAAAGTTGAAAGTAATGAGTTTTTTTCAAATACCCACTTGCTTTCAAAACAAGAAATAGGGACAGAAAATCATCCACCAGTTTCAAAAGTAGTGGAATCAATCGCAGTAGTTGAGAAAGATGTTTCTAAATTGGGAGAAAAGTTTCCATCTCCTGATTTAAAAGTTAAGGAATTTTGTCCATCAATTGAGAGGGGTATTTTCAAAATAGCAGAAAAGTCACCTTCTCCCTTATCTAAAGTAGACGAACCAACTAAGTTAGCAGAGAAATCACCATCACAAATTTCAAAAGTTGAGGAGCAAAGCCCACCAATGGAGACAGTTATTTCTAAATTGGCAGAAAAGTCACCTCCTTTAGCTAATGTAGATGAGCCAACTAAATTAGCAGAAAAGCCACCAGTGTCAGTTTCAAAAGTTGTGGAACAAAGCCCACAAATTGAGAAATATATTTCAAAATTGCAAGAAAGGTTATCCTCTCCCTTGTCTAAACTAGATGAGCCAACTATGTTAGCAGAAAAGCCACCATCACCAATTTCAAAAGTTGTGGAACAAAGCCCACTAATGGAGAAGGTTGTTTCTAAATTGGTGGAAAAGTTACCTTTTCCATTACCGAAAGTAGATAAACCAACTAAGTTAGAAGAAAAGCCACTATCACCAATTTCAAAAGTTGTTAAACAAAGCCCACTAATTGAGAAAAATGTTTCTATATTAGCAGAAAAGTCACTGTCTCCCTTAGCTAAAGTAGATGAGCCAACTAAAATAGCAGAAAAGCCACAATCACTAGTTTCACAAGTTGAGAAACGAAGCCCACAATTTGATG
>JAQFYV010000549.1:0-10954 GCA_034695065.1 Choneiulus palmatus | reverse complement strand
TTGCAGTGGAGATAGGGAGTAGGAGTGACCAGGAAATCTCCTTGCACAGAAGACTGGTCGGTCACCAAACCCGTAAAGTGAACACCGACCGTGGAATCGCCGGCAGCAGCTCCCCAGTGCTGCTCATATTCTGAATGAATCCCAGTTGGCCAGGAACGAGCAGAAGTGGCTTCACTTTGACTTAGACGATCCGTAGAAGTCAATACATATCCTGGTTGCTGATGACCAGCACTACTACCACAGTCCAACTGAAAACTTGAACTGTCCAATGATGGGTTGGAGGATTCTACGGACCAGCCACTTTGCACTGGAGCTGATGAAAAAGAGTCTAAAATGTGTTCGTGGGTTTGCCAATGCGATGTCTGATGCGATTGACAATATGAATTCTGACACTTGGAACACCTAAGCAACTTGTGCAAGCTCCCGCATAATTCACAACCCACCATGGCGATAAGATTGTGTTGTCACGTATGCTTGCTAGGATTAAAAAAATTGGATCCAAAAATAGATTGGCAAATGAACGTATAGATGAAAGGAAATCGTCGATTATTTATCCACTCCTACCTTAAAACTCCTATTGGAAGGATTGGTTCTGTAATCATAAACAAACCACCTACGCAATTATAAGTTGCCAAAAAACAAAGTGTGATATTTCGAAATCAATCTGTAGGCTTGGCATCGTGTGAAAATTTACATTTATCGAGATAATTTTTTTTTTATCTCTTACTTTTTCTCCTCACGTCTGTCACACGTCAACTGCACTTTTAGCACCAACACATGCAAAATGACCTCTGATGTAAGCCTCGAGGTCAAATGCGATCTACGGAAACCCCGACTAGCCTCCTCCCATCTGTCCGCACGGTCACTGGGGGACGTGGAGGACTCCGTAGAAAATTTTACCTGCGATTTCAACATTTTTGGATAGTTTGCACTTTGGACGAGGATTAAACGTGGATTTGGAATTTTATTTGACAGATTAACGTGGTTTACGATGAAATTAAATATCAGATCAAGTGTAAAAGATCCACCGATTGGTAAGGTTTATGTTGGAGTTGTTTTATCCTATTTAAATGCTACACGTTTTTAGCCTTACCCTTACTTGTACCAGCACCCGGTATTTTTATTTTGTACCACGCTGCCATGTGCTTGTTGTAGGTTTGACAAATGATTCGTGAAATCTTTGACTAATGTGAAATATACATGGCAGGAATTGAACATGTAGATAAAATTATAGGCTATGTTTATTTTGATTGAATGCTGAAACCCTGTAGGCCAGAATGGAATATTAATAATATTAGGTCTATAACCCTGACCAACAATATATATAGCCTGAGCTACTTATGATCTGAGGTCCGTTAGGACTTTTTGATCCAAGCTTTGATGAAGACATGCGGCCATGGACAGCAATGATTAGTTTTGAATTACAGGAATTAAATTCTAACCTAAAATCCTAAACAAACAAATTCAATATAACATATGGATCTGAGTTCATAGTAGGCTACACTCAATAAATTTCATGTAGAATTTTGCAGAATATTCATAAAATTGGACACTTTTTCTGCAGAATTCTTGATATTCTGCAGAAAGTGTCCAATTTTCTCCCCAGCATATTCTAGAGATTCTGCGAGACATTTACTCATGAGAACAGAGCGGTGCAAAGTAACACATGCATGTGAAAGATGATGCACAAAAGTATGTATATATCTCTGATTTTGAGCAAGAATGAAGCACTTTAATGAATTATAGAGTGCAGAACAACACATTTCTGAGAATTGGAAATTGATTATAAGCACTGGTACAAGTTGTTTGCTTAGTGCAAGAACTTACAAGCTGGCATTAATTTTAGTGCGACTTCAATTTATCCCAAAATATGTGTAGACCTATAGTGCCTACTGATTATTAAAAAAGAATTTTTTTTCTGAACCTTATAGCTGCTCTACTGGCAGCAGAATTTGTTACGAACGAAATTTCCATCGGCATTGAATGGAGTGAAGAAAGTACAAGTTTAAAAATCGACGAGTGAGTTCATAACATACCATGCTGCCAGATGTTTTCTTAATTGCATTGGTCTCAGAATAACTTTTCATTTTAAGGTCTACTGCTTTCACTACTTCAGCAACTATTGCACGTTATCTGGTGCGTCTTTCTCCGCAACTTGGTCTTTACGGCGAGACTGCATTGGATAAAGCTGAAGTGAGCAATTATAGATATATTTGCTTGTCTTATTCCGCAATATGTTTGGAACATACATTTATGAGTAAACATACGTTGTATTCGCAGGTTGACCACTGGATAACATTCAGCATTAGTCCATTAGCATGCTCTCAAACGTTTGCCAGTGCCATTGCATATTTGGATAAATACTTGGAAAAGGCGACTTTTCTCGTCGGTGGCAAATTCTCTTTGGCAGATATCAACGTGTGGGCCACGTTGTATGGTATAACCAATTTTTATGCCTACAGTTGTGAATAAGATAAAATAGATGAGTTTTGAGCGCATACGCCTCATATTTACAGAATGCCACATTAGTTACATTGGTTCTAATGTGGAACTCTCCATTGAAGGAGAGTGCTATCTACCTGCTTCGATTCAAACGTTGTTAATAATTAGAGGATTGTGGGTAAAACCACCATCCTAACTTAAGATAACAAACAATTCATTTTCCTAACTAGGCACCAAATTCTTTGTTAGTCTTATCATTGCCGGCTTCTGTGATGTCCTATTTTTGTGGGACTGAAATCACATTTTTGTTTAATTTCATTTTTGAACTTTTTCCAATATATTGAATAAATACAGTCAGATTTCCATCACATACTATTGTAGGCTTAATTTATTCAATATTATTTTAAAGTTCAACTGGTTAGAAAAAGTTAAAAAATGGTTACCAAAGAGGTTAGTTTGATTCCCGGGCTTCTCACAGTATTGCATTTTAATAAGTGACCCATTATGTAGAAAAAGCCTGTAATTTATCACAAAGCTCTGAAATGTAATGAATGTCCTTCAGTTACAAATAATTTGTAAATCATTCTTTTCACATTCTTTTCATTTTTGAACAATTAAAATAGTTTTAAAGAAATATCATTGGCATTCAAATAATTTGACTTTTGTCTCAAAAGTTATTAATATTGAAATGATATGGCTTATAACCAATAACGGGCAGTCCCACTTCTTGTCTATTATTATTAATGTGGATCATTAATCTAAATTGATAATATTAACATAATTATATAGAATTTTGGATCTGTTTTCTGAACACTAGGTGAATCTACTGTACCATATGCCTTTTCTTAAATGCAAACTATTTTTTGACCATGTGGGAATATTTAGTGAAAATCGGTTGAAATTATGAAATGCTGTCTATAGATGGCGTTCAAAAATCTACCCATTATATGTTGTCTACGACTGTAGGTAGTCGAAGTTATTATTTGAAACTGATTGCATTTCCGTTGTTTAATTTTTGTTTTCTCACCGTTGTGTAGCAAGCAATCAGTGGAAACAGCTGACACAGGCGAATTGTCCTTCCTTCGTTAAGAAGTGGTACGATTCTGTTTGTGGTTTTAAAGAGGTGGCTGCTCTGATGGCTAAAATCCCCTCTAACGTGAAAAAAAATATGGAGGAAGCAAGAAATGTGTCCAGAAACGTGAAAGCCGGATCGCCGCAGATAACTTCCAGAAAGGATGAGGGAAAATTCGTCCAGTTACCCGGTGCCGAGCGTGGTCTGGTCGTCGTGAGATTTCCCCCTGAAGAGAGCGGGTAGGGTACACTTTCACACATACACATTGCGAAAATTTCTAGGTTGAAATTCCAGAGAGAATCTATAAGAATGTTCTTCCCGTTGTAGATATTTGCACATTGGCCATGCAAAAGCAGCATTACTTAATCAACATTATCAGCTTGCATTTGATGGTAAACTCATCATGCGATTCGACGATACCAATCCAGCTAAAGAAACTGCCGAATTTGAAAAGGTACTATAATCTTTTTTCCTCTATAATTTTTTCGGTGTACCTGCCTTTTGTATTTATTTTTTTTGTTTACCTTTGGAAATATTTGTGGAGAAAGGTAATGCAATGACAATCAAAGTGTGAAATAAAAGCATTGAATTTGGTTTAAAATTGCATTGCTTATGCTCTGAGCGATTTTAAGGGGGCATTCGAACAATGTTAAACAACCATAGAGATTTAAAATCATTTATTCTTTCTAGACAAAAATAATAAAAGTATATCGAAAATACCAAAAGTGGCAGAAGTTTAATAGCTAAGCCTTCCTTTTTAAAGTATTTCAATTAATAAATTAAAAAGATAAAAAAACAAGAAAATAAAATTTAATGTTTTTCTGCCCATTTATAAAAATTTGTTATAAATCGTCCATTTTATTTAGAACAAATTGGACGACTGCATGTTATAGCTGATAAAATTCTCTACTTTTTAGTTTTTTTGTAATATTTTTATATATTTTTAATTATGAATTGTTGCATTTTGAATAGGATTAATGTACGAATTTTCATCCAAATATTTTAAAATGCTAAAATTTAGAGAAGTTCATCATCTAAAACATACTGTCGTAATTTTAATTACCTAAGAAAAATGGACGATTTATTTCAAATTTCTAAAGATAGGCATAATAGATTAAAATTTAATTTTTTTCGCATTATGTTTTATTTTATTGACAAGGACTCCCGTGAGACATAATTATTAAAATTCTGCAAATTTTGTTATTTTTAATGTTATTTTATGTATTTTAGCTAAAAAGAGTAGATCGTTTTAAATCTCTATGGACAATTAGCATAGCTCCAAATAAAACTGATCGACCAAGACTAGACCTGAAAACATAAATTGATTGCCAATTTAAAAACTTTTTTTGGAAAGGTGATTTTGGAGGATGTAAAGCTACTCGATGTGAACTACGATATGTTCTCTCATACTTCTGACCATTTTGAAATAATCATGAACTATTGCGACAAAATGCTAAGAAGCGGAAAAGCTTATTGTGATGACACGGAGGCCGAATTAATGAAACAAGAACGCGAGAAAAAAGTGGAGTCAAAGAATCGCAATAACGGTATGGTAGCCTATTTTGTAAACTCATTCCTCGCCCGCCTCGAACCCGACTTTTCCAGCATTTCACAAATCCATTTCATCGTTTAGGCATCGAAGCGAATCTAAAAACTTGGGAAGAGATGAAAAAGGGCACGGGCCGTGGTCAAAAATTCTGCGTTCGAGCCAAAATAGATATGCAATCCACGAATGGCTGCATGCGAGATCCGACCATATACAGGTGCAAGAATGAGCCCCACCTTCGTACCGGAAATCACTATAAGTAAGTATAAGAAAGTGTCTGTATCTGGGAATATTTTGGTCGTATTTTTAATCACTATTTTTGTTTTTCGCAAACATTCAGGGTATATCCAACGTACGACTTTGCGTGTCCCATCGTCGATAGTCTGGAAGGTGTAACCCACGCATTGAGAACGACCGAATATCACGATAGAGACGAGCAATATTATTGGTTCCTGGAACAGCTGGGATTAAGACACGTACACATCTGGGAATACAGCCGATTGAATATGACCAATACCGTGTTATCTAAAAGAAAATTGACATGGTTTGTCAACGAAGGTTTAGTCGATGGATGGTGAGAAATGATACAGTTACTGTTATCTCTCGGGATTAATGTTGGTTTTAAATTTTCAAGCATGGGAATTTTAATTAAGAGGGGGCTTGAGTATGTTAATCTCCATAGATATTTGTAGCTATTTTGAGGTATATTAATTTTTTATCCAAAGGGCATAAAAATACGTAAAAAAATGCCGAAATTTGTAGAATTTTAGAAGCTAAGGCTAAATATTATTTTTGTTTTTGTAAAAAAATTGCAATTAATAAAAGAAAAAAGAATGAAATTTTAAACATTTTTCATCCATCTTTAATAATTTTCTATAAATCGTCCGTTTTTCCTAGGACAAAAATAAATACGGTATGTTTTAGATGATGAAATTCTCTACAATTTAGCAATTTTATATATTTTTTATACATTTTGGTTAATGAAATACACACATTGTAAATATTAGAATGCCTGCATTTCATCGACCAAAATTTATAAAAAATTTAAAAAAAATTTGCTAAAATGTAGAAGATTTTATCGGCTAAAACATACCGTCGTTTTTGTTGTCCTACGAAAAACGGACGATTTATAACAAATTTTTAAAGAGGAATGGAAAATGTTTAAAATTTGATTCTTTTTCGTTTCTATCTTACATTTTATTAATTGAAATTTTTTTGAAAAACAAAAATACCCTTTGCTCCTAGCTTTTAAAATTCTGAAAATTTCGGTATTTTTATGTGTTTTATGTCTTTTGGTTTGAAAATTAATGTGCATTTAAATGGCTAAAAATCTCTATGGCAATTAACATTATGGTTCCATACTCAAACCCCCGACCCTCTTAATCATAATAGGTGCATATTTTTAGGAAAAGGACTTCATCGATACCTAGCTATTTTCATTTTCTTCAATTTGTTATTTCTATGTCTGTAGGCGCTTTGGTTGCCGAAATGATGTGCAAAAACTTTCTTATGGGCCGTTAACACATTCATCATCCCCCATAATATAATATTCTGATAGTTTGTGTTAGGAAATCATGATTATAAATGTACTTTAAAGCATACTGTGAATATGAAATTGACATAAATTATTTAGGGATGATCCACGTTTTCCTACGGTGCGTGGTGTCCTTCGTAGGGGAATGACGGTCGAAGGTCTAAAACAATTCATTATCGCCCAAGGATCGTCAAAATCGGTTGTCACCATGGAATGGGACAAGATTTGGTCTTTCAATAAAAAAGTTAGTCAATATAATTGCATCGCCAATCCGAAAATCATGACGAACAAAATAATTTCTAACGGAGTTCTCGATAGGTAATCGATCCGATCGCGTCGTGGTATACTGCTCTGGAAAAGGATGGCGTGGTCAACGTTAGGGTAGTCGGAGCTAAGGAGGAAACGTTGCAAACTCTCAAACACCCAAAGGTAATTTCTTTATTCCAATCACTTAGTCCGATGGACTTAATTTTGCATGTCGATTTTTACTTGAAATTTCAATTACTAGAACGAAGCCCTCGGATTGAAAACCGTGTGGACCGGGCAGAATATTTTAATCGATGGCGCCGATGCAGACACCCTAAAGCAAGGAGAAAATGTGACTTTTATCGGTTGGGGCAATCTTTTCATCGATAAAATTGTTCGGTATGCTCGGCTTTATTCCTTTAGATTGGTAGATCATTTTGCGAGATCGTTTCTGATTCGTTGTTTTCGTCCCTAATAGCAACGGAGAGGGTCGAGTGGTGTCGATCGAGGCAAAACCCAACCTGGAAAATAAAGATTACAAAAAAACCCTGAAATTGACTTGGCTGGCAGATACCTCACGGGCCCCTCTCATCCCTTGCATATGCGTGTATTTTGAGCACATCATCGGAAAGGCCGTTCTTGATAAGGATGACGATTTCAAAAAATATATTAACCGCGATACCAAGGTAACATTTTTAATGCATTTACTATGCTTGCCCGTGCATGTTTTATTCACCGCCAAAGTAATATCGATATTTTCTAACTGCAAAACAGACCGAGATTAAAATGCTGGCAGAAAATGAACTGAAAGATGTGAGGAAATCTGAAATTATTCAGCTTCAGCGACGGGGATTCTTCATCTGCGATTCTCCGTACCAACCCATGAGGCAATTACAATTTTTTTTCTGTTTAGTACATTGGTAGATTCTCGACTTGGCTATCCTAGGAAAATGTATCCCTTATAAATATTTAAGCTGCCGTATTTAAGTTTTGCTACCGTATAATTACAGTAAATTTCGTAATTTCCCAGCAAAAAAAAAAAATAACAGTAAAAAATTCGAAGTTTCGGCAGGGTTTTTTTGAAGTCAAGAACTGAACAAAATTTGAAAGAGATTGAAACAAAAACTTGTAGAATTCTTATAGCAAAACTGTAGAAAAACTGCAGTTTGTCTGTAAGTGGGCCTATTTCTGAAGGTATAGCTGTGAGAAAATCCAGTTTTTCCACAAACATGCTTACAGAAATTCTGCAGTTTTCTATAGTTTTAGTGTAAGTATTCTACAAGTTGTGTTTTTGTAAACATTATAGATTTGTGCAGTTCTTGGCTTCAAGAAGACTGCTGAAACTTCGAAATTTTCTGTAATAAATATTTAGCCGGGTACTGGTAACTAAAATTACTTGTTCCTTTAAACAGCTAAGCTACTGCAGTTATACATAAAACCAATGAATTTCGATAAAATTGTTTTGCTGTTACTACAGAAATTTTGCATGATATTTTTTCCTGTGGTTATAGTCTTTTAATTGTCATCTTTTTAATTATTTAATGCTAGCCCTTACACTGGATTGGAAAGTCCTTTGATTTTATTCTTTGTCCCTGATGGACACACTAAAGAACTTCCTACATTGGGTCTCGCAAAAAGGAAAGAAGCCAACCCCAAAGAGGTAGGTTTTGCACGGGGTCGTTGACCTTATTTTTGAAATTTTTTCGTCTGCTACGATGCCAGCATGGCACGTAATATGAATTAACTTCTCCGATTAAATTAAAGGTAATTCAGAACTCGAGGGGAAAATCGGCCGAAAAGTCTCCCATCATGGAGCAGATGCCAACAAATTCAGTTCAGCAATTGGACGAGCAGATAAAATTACAAGGAGACAAAATACGACAATTGAAAAACGAAAAGGCCTCTAAAGTACGTAGACTGCATTTTAATGTTACTTGCAATGCCCATGGCATTAAAGGGAATTTTGTTTTTGTTTCTAAGGAAACCGTTGCCATAGAAGTAAAAACGTTGCTCGGATTAAAGACGCAATACAAAGAAATTGCGGGCCAAGATTGGCAACCTCAACTGCATAGTGTCGCTCCACCAGTGAGCGAAAAAAAAGAAAATAATGCAGATGAACTAGGAGAGAAAATTAGATTACAAGGTGATAAAGTGAGGCAACTGAAGAGCCAGAAAGCTTCAAAGGTAATTGCCAGTTTGCCGTATTAGTGCGCTTGCTCGGGATTAGTCGGTTAAGGGTAGATTGAAGCTGTGTTAATTTACATTAATAGATGTTTTTGCAGCTGATTTCGGCAACCAAAGGGCTCACAAACATAACAAAAATACCTAAATTGAAGAGAATTCTAATCCCCAGGTAAACACGAAGCCCTTTTTCCTAAATAGTGCTCCTATAATTAAATAAAAATTAAAATAAGATGGGTTTTTATGACTTTTCTCGACCTCTCTAAGAATGTTTTGTTTTTAATATTGGCATTAAAATGAGAAAAAGGAGCTCGTTATTACCTAGCTATGGTTTTCTTCTTCATTTTGGTATGTTAACTTGTTCTTTACGTGCATGTTTACCGAAATCCTCTGCAAAAACAATTATAATATTTAGTGGAAGTTGTAATTTTTTCGTGAAAAAGTGCCTCTATTCCAAAATTAGAATGTATAGCTGTACGTTTAGCACGTGTTTGGTGATAGTTTTCCATATTTATGTTCATGGTTGCACTACTATCAAAGGATCTATAAATCCAAGATGACGGCTTTAATCCACCCTTAAGATTGTTTCTTGCTCGTAACAAGACTTGCAAAGATCAGTTTTGTAGCTATCGTATTTACATAGTTCCGATGCAATTTGCAGGAAAGCGTCGCCGTTGAAGTTCAGGCACTTTTAGGTTTGAAAAAACAATACAAAGAAATCACGGGGAAGGACTGGCAACCGCCCCAAAATACGGTCCAATCCAGTGGCAAGGAAAGAAAAACCAGCGAAAATCAGAAGGAAAAACTGGCTTCCGAAGTTAAAATACCGTTGGATGGAGAGCATCGGGATGCACTGGATCTGAAATCCAAGATCGATGCTCAGGGAGATAAAGTCAGGCAACTCAAGTCGTCGAAAGGTGCTGCCGATTTAGTGGCGAAGGAAGTTGAGCAACTATTGCAACTCAAAGAGCAATACAAGCAAATGACGGGAATGGATTTAGCAGCCTCCGCGGGGAAACCTGCCAAGGGCAAAAAGGAGAAAAAGGCCGAGGGGACCAAAACGGTTGCGGCCCCCCAGGAGAAGTCTAAAAAGAAGGAAGAGAAAACGGAGGCGAAGGCAGAGAATACTGCGGCGGGTTCTAATCCCAACGTGAAAAAAATTACGAGGTTAGGCTTGGAAGCAACTAAAGAGGAGAATCTTAGCGATTGGTATTCGCAGGTGAGCACTCGCAAACCGTGGAACCTTGTACTATTAGAAAGTAGTATAATTATCAATACAGAAACTAATTTTGGAATCTGTAAATCCTAACTTTATTATACTCGTTTGCAGGCTAATGAGATAATAGTTTGTGCCCTCTGGTGAGCCTTCGTTAAGTTAGAATCCGCGTTTCACGCATTCTTGTGTGCACCTACACGAAGAAAGTAGTCCCTTTAAAAAGATGGCGGCATCTGCTCTTGACTTTGTTCGTAACTGGTGTGGCAAGAATGATATACAGGGTTCTTACGCATCATGGAAATCCTTGAAAACCCTGGAAAAATATTTTTGTCCTGAAAAATCCTTAAAAGTCCTTGAAAATATTTTTTAAATCCTTGAAAGTCCTGGAATTTATCGATGTATTTTTATTTTCAAATTTTTATGCCAGTACTATATATATTACAATTGGTTTTAAAAATATACTTGCAACATTTCAATGGACGCCATTTGTGTGCTATCCATCGTCGTCATCATTTTGTAAGATTGACCGACTCGTAGGGTCTGCACGTGCAGAAATGGTTCACCAGAGGGTGCAAAATCCAGAGGCTGCTAGATTTGTGAAAGGCAACTTTCAATGGACTGCCAGTGTGACGGAGATGCATAGATCTCTGCATTGGGATACTTTAAGGTCACGACGGGAAAACTTGAGCTTGGGATTATTTAGGAGATTTAATTTGA
>JAQFYV010000548.1:0-10954 GCA_034695065.1 Choneiulus palmatus | reverse complement strand
TGTAGAGATGTAATGCAAAATTGATATATAACATCAGTACCGTTTTGAGATATATGCACATATGAAATCAGTATATAGAATTTTAGAAGTAATTTTTAAAAAGGAGACAAATGGGATTGGATATTTGTCAAAATCCGACCAAATCTGATCATGGGGAAGGAGGGTGAGTGTCAAATATAATTTTACTGAGATCATTAAAGAATGGTCCCAAATAACAAATACTAATCTAGAAATCCATACTCAGGTATTTAGGATGTGGGAAAATGACAGAATGCATAACTATTTGGCAGCGTAATGCTGTAAATGGCAGCATACGTGGAAGCAAGCTGTCAAAAAATAAAGTTAGGGGCTGCAAAAATGCTAGGAGAATTTTACACCTTAATTAATTGGATTGGACTTGAATTCAGCTAAGATTGTCAAAACAGTATTGTTATTTATTTATATTATTTATAACTTATCAAAATACGTCCCTGAATTTGTAAACATCATCTCATAGCAAACCTCTGTTATGCTCTCAAAACGTGCGTACAGCTGAGGTCTCAAAATTGTTGGAACCAACTAACTCAAGTCTTTTTTACATTCCAATGGCTCGTAAATCAATTACCAAACATTTTAAAAAAGACTGCAAAAGGTTGCAATAAATGGTGTCAGGTTGGACTAAAAAGAAGGCAAAATTAAATATTTACATTAGAGTGCAATTTATTGGAAATTTTGAGTAGTTGGTCATTTAATAATATTGGTAGCTGAAAACCATGACCGCATTGATTCGTTGCTTGTAAGCTGCAATTGCTAATTTATTCAATTGTGGCAAAATTGAAATTATAGCCTAACATGTCCAATTGTCAATAATCATTCCTTGATTATCAGTTTTCATGATTATTTTACTTTTTCAGGTGGCTCATGTAACAACATTGTTGTTGCAATCTATTCTTACAGCGGAAATGACGTTAACGATCTATGTTTTATGAAAGGAGACAAATTACTTATATTAAATGATAGGTACAGTATATCATGCTTCGCATTGCGAATTTTTCGGAGGACTTTGTGTAATCTAGTGAATTACTTTGCAGCGATAGTGATTGGTGGCAAGCGCGACATTTAACAAACCATATGGAAGGATTCATCCCTAGAAATTACGTTGCGGTGGATAGAACAGTAAACAGTGAAGAGTATGCAAAATTGCTCAATTTTATGTTGCTTTCTTTATACAATTATTTTTGATTTTTACAATTTTTTTTTACTTTTATATAGTTGGTTTTTTGAGAGCCTGCTAAGGAAAGATGCCGAGAAGTTGCTGCTGCACCATGCAAATCCCAGAGGAACATTTCTTATTCGAAATAGCGAGCAAGCATCGTGTAAGCAATAAAAAATGCTGTCTGTTTTATAATTTTGGAGTAGGCTCTCTCTAAATTATCTTATCTCATAAAATAGCCGGCGGATTTTCACTTTCCATAAAAGATTTTGAGCAAAGTCGTGGTTATCACGTGAAGCATTACAAAATCAAGTGCCTAGACAATGGTGGTTTCTATATTACTACAAAGCACACGTTCCAATCACTCCATGACCTGGTCACAACATATGCAGGTAAAAGAATCTGCTAATTGTTCTTTTGCAGTTATTGCTAATATGTTTAGATTTATTTTAAAATTATACACATAGGGCTTTTTTGTGGTAGCCAGTGCACTACTCTTCAGTGCTCTGATGCTTTACTGGTGTGCAGACAAAAGTGCAGATAACAAAAATTATTCATTCAGTAATTATTAAATGGTAAAATTAAAATAAAATATATTAAACAAGTAAAATGCGATAAAAGCTATTATAAACAATTATTATTGATCGTCCGTTTTACCTCTGTAATATGCACTTATATTTTGCCTGAATGTAAACGTTGAACACTTTTGGGGCACTCAGTTGCCACTAATGTAAATTTGGTGGAATTTTCAGTGAGGGTTTGTGAACGCCCCCACAGCAGTTTGAGGAGTGCCAATTTTAAAAATTGTGAGAAATGAAATGAAATTCAGTTTTAACATCACAGAAACATCAGAAATTCTGCACTTTACCTACTGAGGAACCTGTTTTTTTACTGAGTTTAGCCCCCTTTAAACTGTAAATAATAATGCAAGTTTTACTTCTTAAATTGAATTCTTATTTTCTTATTATTTAGGAAATGCCAATGGTTTGTGCCACAAATTAACCATTCCATGCCCTAAGCCGCCACCTCACGTTTGGGATTTATCCCCAGAAACCCGAGATCAATGGGAAATTGACCCTAACGAGCTACAGTTTATTAAAAAGCTCGGTAGTGGCAATTTTGGGGAAGTTTGGTATGGTTAGTAATGTTTTTACGTATTTGTTATTAACTTTTCCATATATACCACTATGGAATTTTTAATTTACGAACTATATTTCTTGAACCGTACGAACTAATTTCTTGAACCGTACAGGCAAATGGAGAAGGATTCGGGATGTTGCCATCAAAAGTTTGAAGCCGGGCACGATGTCATCCGAAGCTTTCTTGGAGGAAGCTGCCATAATGAAAACCTTTCGTCATGATAAACTAGTCTCCCTTTATGCTGTTTGTTCCCGGAAGGAACCGTTTCATATCGTTACGGAATATATGTGCAACGGCAGTTTGTTGGATTACCTTCGCAATGGCCAGGGCAAGACTTTATTACTCCCACAACTCATTGATATGGCTGCTCAGGTAATAATATCAGGAAAAACAGCCTGAGTTTGTGTAATGGATATTAAAGGGGTAGACCACCCAAATTAAAAATATTTTTCTTTCAAGAGTATACTTTAAAAAAACACTAACCCTAAAATTTCACAACTATTCTATGTATAGTTGTTTTAAGCAAAAATGACTGCTCACGTGGTTTTGTTCCAAAATGGGGCCCATTGCATATGCAAATTCCAATTGGTGACGTCATTAACATGTTAACTGTATTTCTGCCGTTATTATTTTTCTTTATTTTATTATTAAATAACTAAACTAAACACTTGTGAAATTTTGGGATTTACTGTCTTAATGTATACTCTTGAAAGGAAAATACTTTTTCTAGGGTGGTTGTCCCCTTTAATTTCACTTATCAGTTTTTATAATGATATTCTGATAATTTTAGCATTAACTCAATACAATACAATACCAATGGAAACTGTTCCCCAGAATTCTGTGTAAAATTCTGTACAAATGTTTGGGCACGTTTGCTGTATTTTTTGGCAATTTCCTGCAGAAATTTTAAGTAGCAATCCTGTATTTCTGCGGAAAAAAATCCACTTTTTCCGCACACCACTTTCTGCAAGAAATATTTACATTGGAATTGTATTGCAGAGAGCGAGTCAACGATGAATTTGTCATAATATCATTATCAGCAGTTGATAGTTAATATTAATTTGATCTATACAGACCTGGGTTTCTTTTTCGTAATTGGATTTTTAGTAATTTGACCTTACTAGACTCTTTGTTTGGAAGAGTTGGCCATTCTTAAAATCATGTACCTTTAACCGTTTTCGAAACAAAAATTACAGATTGGAGAGGGAATGATGAATTTGGAACTCAAGCAACTTGTGCATCGCGATCTGGCGGCACGTAATATTTTAGTTGGTGAAAACAATTGTGTGAAAATAGCGGATTTTGGGCTGGCAAGAGTGATTGAGGACTCGGAATACACGGCGCGTCAAGGAGCAAAGTTTCCGGTGAAATGGACAGCTCCGGAAGCCGTGCTGTATGGAAGGTTCACGATTAAGTCCGATGTTTGGTCATATGGGGTCTTGTTAATGGAGCTGGTAACTCACGGACAAGTGCCTTATCCAGGTGAGTGATTTTTTATTTTGTTCAAAACAATAGAAAATAAAACCCTAAAACATGTTTGTCTGACCAGCTCATTTGTGTTAAAACTTCGGCTTATCTGATTAAAAACTACAGCATATACCTGGAGTAAAACTGCATCTAATCTGATACAAAACGACATCTATTCTGATACAAAACTGCAATAAATCCATTTTCCAAAATCTTTTTCGACTGTTATAACTCCAGTTTATTTTCAATTAGTATTCCAAAGTAGGATTGATTTTGTGTACTTTAAACATTAGATAAATTGCAGAGCTTTGAACTTTTATTACTGGATCTTTCTAATAAAAATCGACTAAACAATATTTTACCATGCAAAAATAACAGGTGAAAGCTGTTTGATATACATTGATTCTTTCCCAACTTTACAGGTATGAACAATCGTGAAGTGATCGAGCAAGTAGAACACGGATATCGAATGCCAAAGCCAAATGCTGTCGAGTGCCCCGACGCCATGTATGAAATCATGTTAATGTGTTGGGATGCCGAACCAAATCGCCGACCGACGTTCGAATATCTGAATAATTTCTTTAACGACTACCAAATTTCCACGGAACCTCGATACCGGGATACGGAGGGCTATTGAAGCCTGCACCAAGTTTTATTAGAGAAATGCATATATGTGCATTCGGAAGACCCGAACAGTGCAGATTTAAGGGTGAGTTTCTTATGTGGATGCTTGTGCCGTTTTTGCAACTTTTCATTGAGGATATGAGAGGTCGGCATCTACGCTATTGCCGCTGAAATCTTGCTCAGTGATTGGCCATCAGTGTGATAATACATTCCAGCAAGGTATTGCAAATAGTCTGGGTTCTTCTCTATATTGCAGTACAAATTTAAAATAAGATTCAAGGTGTTTTTATGTGTATGTATTTACCTCAACCAAAGGACTTTTTTATAGAAGCAAATATTATTTCATAAAAATCATTAAATATACATTCCTAGTCATCTAACATTCACATTATAATTGGCGAGGGCTTGATGAAAAGCACCGACACATGTCAACCAGCATGTAGTGGGTTCCACGAGCCACGTTTTCGTCCGAAAAGTTATTATAGGCATTTTCGGTTTATTTCTAAACCTAGGAACCTTTTTTTTTCTTACGTTTAAAAGCGCAGAAAATCTGCTCATATTGGGAAATAAAATACCGCAGAGAACTAGAATTTCAGAAATGTTAAAAATGTGTGGTTCTTCCAGTTAGTAAGATATTTAAATTGCAGTTTTTCACACTTTTTCTAATGTTAAGAACATGTTCTCCCACTCTTTTTCTGAGGGGAATTTTTAGGAACAGCGCTGTCTGATAAGTAGTCCTGACGTCTTTATATAATTTCTGAAAAGAACTGCACTGTTTTTTGCTCGAGGTGGAGCCATGAATTTCAAGTCGTCCTTTTTTTTTAGCAATCCTTATATAATTTCAATAAATTTCCCTATAAAATGCGTCACAACCCCAGTAAAAAAATTACTGCAAAAATTTCGAAATTTCTAGTTTTTTTGCAGTCAAGAAGTGAAAAAAAAATTGCAAGTTTATGAAACGAAAACTGTAGTTTTCTGCAAGAAAAACCGGTTTGCAGAAAAATTGCAGTTTTTTTACAGTTTTTGTACAAGTATTGTACGGGTCTTGTTTCCTAAACTTGCAATTTTGTGCACTTCTTGACTGGAAAAAAGACTGCAGAAATTTCGAAATTTTTGCAGTAATTTTTATTTGCTGGGAAGATGTAGGGTGCTGTCATCAATATTTTTTTTTTCGAATTGAACTATTTCAATGCACATGCAAATTACATTTCATTCGGTAGAAGATGCATGTGCACTGAATTTCATTTAATTATATATCTATTTATGATAAAACAAAAAAACACTGCTCCCTGCTGACAGTAACCAAGATAGCCATTTTGTAGGGCATATTCAAATGCCGATTTTATGATTTTTAAAATATGAAAATATGGACTGGTTTGTATTTCAAATGCTAATGTTAATGTTCACCTGATACTGGTTACCGATGGTAATGTTTTCTTAAAGATGCACTCTCCATCACTCAAATTTTGTTTCAAAAGGTGGTGCAATACATGTGCATATTCCAGCAAACTAAATGTAATTGGCATGTGCGTTGCACCACATTTTGGAACATAAATTTTGTGAGGAGAATCTGCCCAAAATTCTGTAATTATAAAAATAATTTCCAAGTAAAGAATAAATGTGTACATTTCTAAATATATAAAAACTGACAGAAATCCCAAAATACTTCTAAAAATGTTATTTATCATTCTCACCTTTCCTGTCACATTTAGTACGATCTGGGTTGTGAGCAAACGGTGATATTCCATTGAAAACCGATTTTAAACAATTGCATTCCAGAGAAAAAGTATAAACTGAACATATACTAAATGGGGGGGATCAGTAACTGCAAAGACTAACAGGTCTGGTTACACCCCTAACCAGACCCGTAGCCAGCCATTTTGTGTAGGGGGGATATCAGAGCTAAAAAATTGTGTATTTAGCTATTATTTTTCCAAAAATTTTAGGCGGGGATAATCCCCTAATCCATCCCCCCCCCCCCATCCTCCTTCCCCGGCTACGGGCATGCCCTTAACCTATTGCCAAGACTTATTTGCAAGCTTGAACTGGGGGTAGTGCCCCCCGCCCTTTCATAAAAACCTCCCCAATAAATCACACACAGACTTTTCCTATAAGATTAGACTGTTACTTGCTTTTCACCCTTTGCCTAACTGCCACTATAATTTACTTGCAATTGTTGTCTCCCATTCGAACTTATGATCACAATAATATATATCGACAACTTAATTATAAATGATGTAATGCATCTAACTTGGACGAAGGTACCATTTTATCACTTGTTCAAAAGATGCCACATATATCAGAAAAGCTTCAGCCAAAACTGCCGTAAACGTATCAATTACTTTTGCCGTAATTTCTTCCCAATGATTTTCCGATACTTTAAGAAGGGTTTTCAGTTCGAAATGTTAATCGCCATAGAGATTTAAAGCAAGAACCGCTTTCATACCAAAAGAATTAAATACTAAAATTTAAATGAAGTTTACAAGCTAAGCACAAAAGGTATGAAGTTAAAAAAAAAATCAATAAATAAAATAAAAACTGGTAAAATGAAATTTTATCTATTTTCCACCTATTTTTAAAAAATTGTTATAAATTATTCATTATTCTTCGGAAAATAATGATGACGCCATGTTTTAATTAATGCATTCCCTAACTTTTTAGCATTTTTTATATTTTTATTCAGGCGTTCTAATATTTAGAATGCACGCATTTCATCAATCAAAATTTATAAAAATAAATAAAAATGCTAAAAAGTTAGGGAATGTCATCAATTAAAACATGGCGTCATCATTTTTTATCCAAAGAACAAGGAACACATTTTTAAAGATATGTGGAAAAAAAATAAAATTTCATTTTTACAGATTTTATTTTATTTTATAAATTGAGTTTAAAAAAAAAAGAAAAACATGAATATCTTTTGCTCCTAGCTTTTATAATTTTCTAATTTTTGGTATTTTAGTTTTTTTGTTTTGAAAATGGTTCATGCTTTAAATCTATGGACGATAACGTGACTGAAACTCCCTCTTAATGGTTTTTTTAATTTTTTTCTAGTGCGGTACCTACTTAAGAAGAAGGAAATTGCCTTGTTCTCATTTGCCGCAAGTTTTAATGGCATAATTTAACATACTTTCTTCTTCCCAGCTTCTAAATTTTTTAAATTAGTTTTCTGAATTTTGTACATTGTAATTTTTTATATTCAAGCCCCATTTTTTATTATAGTATTCATATCACCCAACCATCGATCCTTTTTTATGTATTATTGAAAATAAATGCTAGAGTGGTCAGTGTGTTTCAGCTGACCGACCTTTATATCAAAATGCAATTTTTGTCAAAACGTACTATTATGCAAATGTAAATTTAATGTAAATTTTAGCTGTTTGCTAGCTTGCACGTGACAAACAGTGGATGTGTTGCAAGATGTAAGGAAAATTTATTTGAAAATCAGAAGTGGATATGTGTAAAACCTGTGCATTTAAGGTTTAAAATTGATAAACTGCTACTCAAATAGTTAACGGCATGCATTTCCATCCGTAGTCATTTCTGATGGAACAGAACTTCCTCGCCAAGGGACCAATTAGGAGTGCTATAGAAAGTGTACTAGTAGTTCTTGCAGTGAAATTATAAAAAAAATATGGAGTGGACCTATTCGTCACTTTTTGGAAGCCATTTTGTTTTTTATTTATTCAATAACAGCAAGAAGGTTTGAGCATAATTTGCCAAATTGTTCAAATGTCATGAACTTGATAAAAATACAATGAATAATATTAACCAGAGGGCCTTACACACATGCAGAGGATTACTTGAAATTGTTTCTTACTTCCTAGATTGTGTCAACTAGTTTCCAAGATCAAATCTGGAAATTGACTAAAGCTTCAAATTTTAAATGAAATAAGTTTAAAGTTTGGCTTCTGAAAAGAGACTAGTAGAAACATTTTGGCACGTTACAGTAGACTTTAGTCTGATCTTGAAAAAGGAAAGACTACAGTAGGGCCTATGGCTGAAGTCCCCAACAAACAAATTTCTGCAGAAAATTTGAAGTTTCTAGTTTTTTTGAAGTCAAGAACTGCAAAAAATTTGCAATTTTATGGAACAAAACTGTAAAATACTTTCAGAAAAACTAGTTTTTCTGCAAGAAAATCTGTTTGCAGAAAAACTGGGGAACAAAACTTGAAGAAAAACTTATGGAACAAAACTGTAAAATACTGCAGTTTTGTGACATAAAAGCTTTTTTTGCACTTCTTGACATAAAAAAAACTGTAAAAACTTCGAATTATCTGCAGAATTTTTTTTTGCTGGGTCAATATTATGGTACTACTGCCTGCATTTTAATTAATATTTTATTAGATTCAATATGATACATAAAGGGATGAACATTACATATAGTTAGCCATTTTAAAGAGAAGCTGAATCTTAAAAAAGTTATTTCTATACAATGAACCATATCAAAATAGTAGAAATCCAACTTTTTGCAACTAAGTTCAGTCCAGTATTAGAAAGAAACACAAAATGTGTGATTAAACAATCTGTACGCATGCTGTACAATATACTTGACGTCATTGATATAATACAGGGCGTTTAATATTTTTTTATGTTGCTTTCGTATTTTTTTTAACTAGACGTAACATAGTTGCCAAACGTTAGATATGTACTATTTTTATATGTACTATCTTTTTAAAATAACTTGTTTTTATACTGTTGCCCTTTAACATCCAACAAAACTTGGTAAGATGATTTAATATTTTTTATTCAGCTCTCATCTCCCTATTTCAATGATCAGACTAGGCCTACTGTTTTATTGTTATATATTTATTGTGTTCAATATGACAGGATTTCGTTTATTAAGTGAAAGTAGAA
This sequence comes from Choneiulus palmatus, assembly GCA_034695065.1. Taxonomy (NCBI): domain Eukaryota; kingdom Metazoa; phylum Arthropoda; class Diplopoda; order Julida; family Blaniulidae; genus Choneiulus; species Choneiulus palmatus. Next base: position 1,677 of record JAQFYV010000548.1, on the reverse strand, counting down.
TTGAATTTTTGATACTTAACATTCTCTAACTTTCTTCTGTACTTTTTATAGACTTAAAGCTAAAAATGTGATCCAACATGGTGTATAGCTAGACAGTTTCCCATTGAATGGGGTAAGTTGAATAATGTAGCGAAAGTTTCTTGTACGTTCTTGCTTTTTGAGTGTTGAATGGTTTTTTAAAAACTGATTTCATGGCTGAAATTCAAAATATTTGTGACTAATTCAGACGCTCACCTGTGTGTATGTACATACGGCTGCATTAGTTACCTCAAATACTTAACGGTACTTTTAAATATGATTATATGACATTTGCAGCGTTAATAATAGTTGTGAAATGTTTACGTATAATATAAAATCAAGAAAACTTTTTTTTTATCCTAGTCTGTGTTATTTTTGGCATAAATTGCTAATGTTTTGTATATGAAAATAAATTCCTAACTGTGTATTCTTCTTCTTTATTTCTTCAGAAGTAATGGAGGGAAAGATCAATGGCAAGATGGATAGTTTAATACTGAAATTTTACACAACTAATTGATAACAAGTGTAGTAATTTTTCAACATTATCATTATTTTTTTAGCTGTGAAATTCAACTGAATACGAATTTCCAATAATGCCAGTTGGTGCTATTCTTTGCTTGTATTGCAATTTACAGTATGCGAAGTACTTCATAGAAGCATAGAAGCCCAAGCTTAATAAGGCAAGTAAATAAATGGAATGCACCGGGTGAATGGAAAGCACACATTTTAAAACAAAAACACTGCATGAAATGGAATTGTAATTGAGGGGGGGAGGATGATGATAATCGCCATCTTGGATTATGGATTATTTGATGGCAGCACAACCATGATATAAAAAATAGTATATTGAAATCCATTACCAAGTGCATATTTACATTTTTTTTGTAATTATGGCATTGGGGATGCGTGTTCATGATTTCCAAAAAAATCAAATCATCAGTTTTTGAAGCTGCCACAGTAAATATTTACTTTAAAGACAAGAAATACCGAAGTGAAGAGAAAACAATAATAGCAGGCTTCTTTTTTCCTGTATAATTCCATGATTTTTAATAGAAAAATATTTACTGAGAGGTGGAAAAAGTTCTCAAATCCACCCTTATTTCAGGGCACAAAGTATGTAATCAAGTGGAAAAAAAGTTTAAAAGTGACCAAAATTTAATAAAAAAAAGTGACCAAAGTATATGAAAAAAGTGATCAAGTAGTGCCAAACCTAGGCAAAAGTAAGCAAATTACACATAAAAAGTACAGTAACAATTTAAATTTAACATTAATTCAAATGCAGTAATACAAATTTCAAATGGATTGCAAAGTGCTGCTCTTTGCTTAAACTTTTTAAACAAGGTAGTTATGAGTGATCCTTTCCTCTTGTTTAATTTTTTTTGCACAGCATCTGAAGATTTCTTTTTTTTCCTAAATTCCTTCAACTTACGGGTGTTCAACACTTAGACCATAGTGTTCAACAGGCAAATAATCAACCTTCTTTATATTGAATGCAGTACTGCTTGAATGTCTTGAAATAAAAATGGGTACATTTAGAAACCTGGTGCATAGTGACCTGATTTCAAAAAGTTGAAAAAGTGATTGTAATATTTTAATGTTTATTTACTTTTACTTATTGATGTATTTGTTTTTTTTTTTTTTGGGGGGGGGGGGGGGGGG
>JAQFYV010000547.1:0-10956 GCA_034695065.1 Choneiulus palmatus | reverse complement strand
AATTTATATTTTACACAGGAAGTAGTTCATTTTCGTACTCTACTTTTTACACTACGAAAAATCGCAAACTCCCTATTATTCAAATTATAATTTCACTTTCTAAATTTTCCATAAATTTCAATTTTTCCGGCCAGCCACTTGCTCCGTCTAGTGGCAATATATATCTATGGCAATAGTTCACATATGTATACACTTCGCATTGACTGTACTACCACCAAACGAGCAAGAAGCAAAACTCACCTTCTCTCCAACCCCCCCCCTCCCTTAACAATGTATACCTCATAAATCTTTTTATTGTTAATATTGTAATTTCAACATTTTCTAGTAATTACCAATATTATAGGGATGGGTTCTCGATACTCCAGAGGTATCGGTTTTGAACGATACCACTATATATGAGCTCGATACTTTTTCGATACTATTTTAATTGAATACTAAAATTTTCTTATTAAATGATAAGGCCACCCTATATACAAAATTTATATTCTTTCAATAGCAAAGTGAAAAAAAAATAATATTCCTAAAATTTCACAACTATGTTATGCATAGTTACTTTTTTTTAAAAAAAAAATAGTAAATAAATTTGAAATAAAACTGATGCTGACGTCATAGCTCTTTTATTCGAGCATTGAGTACTTTGTTTTTTGCTCAAATGAACCAGTCTATGACATCAGCATCAGTTTCATTTCAAATTTATTTATATTTTTATTAATTCTCACAGAGTGAGAATGCTTGTATTTTTGAACGAAAACTTATAACATTATTAAGGTACTGCTTTATCATTCATTTGATTTGTATTTTTTTATAAAAATAGTGTCGAATACTTTTTAAAACTTGCTTTGTGGAAAAATGCGTAACTGCCTACTAACTAGAACTACATACCACAATATATTTAGATTTAATTTACAATTATACAGATACTGAAGCGTAAACATAAAAATGCCTATTTAATAAATAATACTGTATTGTATTTAGAAATCTGCATTTTATCTTCTTGTCATTTTACTATTTAATTTCAAAAATGAAAGTATCGGGGTATCGAGACAAAAAACATGTATTGGTATCGAGTATCGACCCAACCCTACAATATTATATATTCAGTTTAAATGCATGTGTGAATTTGGTACACCTATATTACATAGGTTGATCAAAAAGTCTGGTTTCCTCAAAATAACAGAATATGTTCTAAATGGAAAATTGCTATACTGTGTAGTACCATCATGTATCATTGCGCTACAGTGACTGGATTTGCGCTTTCCAATGGTGCTAATTCAATGACCTTGTACCATTGTTTCAAGGTCAGGAAATCCATTTCGAAAACTAGGAGAACTAAAGCAAAATATCCAATTACAACGTTGTATAGAATGGTCTAATTAGTTAAGATCAACTGTCATACCTCCTTTAATCACTCCACATATGTAACTAAAGTTGGTGAAAAACTGTGATGGCATGTAACCATCAATGTAAGATATACATTGCAGGGAAGCTCAATTTACTGTGAGATCCCTGGACTGGGATCTCGACCTGAGGCACGGACAAAGACAGTGGTTGAGGGTTTGACATTTCTTTATTTGATCTCAAACGCATGAAAAAGCACAACTTACAAAAATACTCACAATAGCTAACACTTGGAAACAAAACACACTAAAAAGGCACAAACTAATATAATTCACAAGGGGTGGCACTCCAGGCCAGAAAGGAGACTAAAGACCCGAAATGGGGCCTTGGAGTCAGGCAGGCTGGAGACGATTCTCGGTCCTCTTTCTCCCAGGTCCGGTGACGGGGGAAACACAACAACGGGGCCGAGAAGTGGGGCTCGAGGTGGCACACTGGGAGCACGGGGCACAGGTAAAAGACGGGGCACCGGGTCTGCTGGACACAGGGAGGTTGCGAGGGCGCCAGGTATTTGCAGGGGAAGGCAAGGGGTATTGGTGGGCCAGGGTCTGGCTAGGAACACTGGGACCAAAAGGGGGGGGGTTCTGGGAGAGCCTGGGAGGTGCTGTAGCCCGAAATCGAGCTTCAAAGCAAAAGGCCCAGAATGAAAGTTTTGGGGCTCCATGTATACTGTGAGAGGAGGTGAGAGTAGGTAATGGTGCCAAACGGGTGATAGGGAAAATGTGTGTAGGCAGAGGAAGTAAGGCGGGAAAACCTACAGTGGGTGCACAAGTGAGTGACAAGCTGACTCTTTGTAGGGGCAACCTGGGAAATGGGAACCGGGTACACAGGGAAGTGGGTGGCGGAATCAGCGTTTCCCATTGCGTTGAATACTTAGGTATAGGTGTAGACTTGGTATAGGTGTTTATACCATGGAAAATGTTGTGAGTTGTTGATTTTAATAGTCTTTTTGTCTCAGTTGGTCTAGTAGCCTTTCATTTAATTCATAAACTCTTTCAGTGACTTGCAAATTTGATTGAGCTATCCATAAATAACCAAAGCCCAGTTTTTCTAAGTAATTTTTGAATTTGTGCGCCCAGGTATTTGATTTATGCGATGGACTGAGATTTAAAAGGTATGCATCTTTTAAAAGAATGTTGTTATTTTCTTCCAAGAGCTTTTTCCACCATTTGATCATTATACCAAATACATTGCACTCAAGTGGAATAAAATTTGTTTCTCGTCTTAGAATGTAACCAGGCGTATTTTTGTTAAGCATATATAGTTTCTTAATAAAGAGATTTTGAAGCCTTTCAAAGTCCAGATGGGAATCCCACCATATCTGAATACCATAAAAATACACAGACAATACTAATGCATTGAATAATCTCTTTTTGATAGAAAGCGAGTGCACCTTTAGAGCAATCAAAGGTCTCCAAATAGCATTAAGAGCGGCACATGCTTTGTTAAAGAAAAATTTTTCCATCTTCCTATGACTTAGAGTAATATAAAAGGGCACACCCAAATAAATATAATTATTAACTACTTCCAATCTCACACCATTACAAAACCATTGGTCCGATTTTGCTAATTTACCACCTCTTCTAAATACCATTATTTTGGTTTTTTGTAAATTCATTTCGAGCTTTAAATTTTTAAAGTAAGAGTAGGTTAAATTAATTTTTCTTTGTAGTTCAATTTTAGAGTCAGCAACAAGGGCTAAATCATCTGCATAAAGTAAAAGATCAATACTTTTATTATAAATTCTTGTAGAGCTATTGCTATTTACACCAATAAAATCTACTATATCATATATATAGCTGTTGAATAGATAAGGACTAATTGGCTCTCCTTGTAAAACTCCCCTATGAATTTGTATTGGATCTGATAGGCCTGCACTTGTTTTAATAGAGACATTTGCATTTTTATAGATTGCTTTTAAGTTTCTAATAAAATTGTTACTTAAGCCCTGTTTTTCAAGTTGCTTCCAGAGTAAATTATGGTCCACAGAGTCGAATGCAGCCTTTACATCAATAAATGCTACATACATTTTATTTTTCCTTGTGTAAATCTGATTATTAATTATTGAGTATAGTATGAAAGCATGATCAATACATGAACGTCCTTTCTTAAACCCTGCTTGCTCAATTGGAATTGATTTATACTGCTCTTGCCATGCATTCAATCTATTCGCTAAAATTGAAGAATAGTTTTGAGATAGTGTTAAAGAGCGTAATCGGTCTATAATTAGACGGGTCATTAATATCTCTTTTTTTATAAATGGTATGTATGATACCGTCCATCCAATTATCTGGAATAGTATTATTTTTTATCATATAGGAGAACAGTTTGATCAATAATGGGTAAGTATTATTGAAAATAGCTTTATAACACTCATTAGGTATGCCATCAATACCAGGTGCCTTTTTATTTTTCAGTTTTCGCATTACATTCGTCAGCTCAGACTCTGTAACCTCACTATCCAGAATATCATCATATTCAGTTCTTAGATTTTGAGAGGGTATCTCTGGTACCGTGCCAGATTCTGATTCAGCGAAAAGCTTTTGGAAATGCATCTCCCATTCCTTTACTGATATCAAATTTTTAACAGATTGCTTGCGATTTACTTCATTTATGGTCTCCCAAAAGGTCCCAGAGTTTTTGCAAGATGATAATTTTTCATTGAGTTTAGTGAAGTAATCACTTTTTTCGTTTTTTAATAATGTATTGTATAATTTCCTATGTGCATAAAGTTTTAACTTATCACTCAATAAATTAGTTTTATTATATATTTTTTGGAGTTTCTTTAATTTCTTTCAATGTTTATATCATAAGGAGGAAAACCATTTAGGAAATTTTCTTTTATTTAAAATACCTTTTTTCTCTGGTGTGACCCAGTTCAAGAGCCTAGCTGCCCTAAATAAATTATCCTTTAATGTTACAGGTATAGCATTGAGACCAAATTCGGAATTGGTAGAATTCAAATTTTCAAAAGCATCTCTAAATCTAATACTTTGCTCTTGCCTAAAAAGTATCTTTTTATTATTTTTCAAATTATACTCCAGAGCATTATTATAGACTCTCACCAAGGATTTATCAATAATTGATACAGATAAAAGTTTGTGATGGGATTCTGGATACGACTTCAGTGAGAAAAGAATATTATACATTTCAAAGATTGATTTTTCAATGCAAAACCAATCAATTACTGAATGACCTGAAGTAGATACATACGTAGCCTCACCGTTTTTATCATGATCATGATTTCCATTTAGGGGAATTATCGAGTTTGCAATTAAGAAATTTCGAAGCAGTCTGCCTCTAGCATTTATTGTTAAGTCTCTTGAGTTTCTGATTTTACTTAGGGGCAATTTCGGAAGGGTGTCATCCAAACCAAGATCTATCAAGGAGCATTTAATGCCCATTCTGGCATTAAGATCTCCACATATCAACACTCTATCTGAAATCCGAGTCATAGACATAAGACTAGTTAGTTTGTCAGAAAAAATCTTGTCATACTCAACCCCTGGCTGGATATACAAGAACATCATCAATAGAGGTACTTTCAATCTTTTTCGGTTACCGTTTACTACTCTAAATATAATACCAAATTTATCTTCTTGAATGACAGTAATTTTAATCTCTTTATCAACAAAAAGCACCCATCCTCCCATTGCTCTGCCAAATTTACTCAATCTACTTGCGTACCAATGTCTAGTTTGGTATTTATCATCAATATTACAGATATCAATCTCGTGCCATGTTTCACAAAGAAAAAGAATATTATATTTGAACAATTTATAGTCGATGAATGACTTATTTTTGAAGTAACCTTCACAATTCCAAGATCCAATTTGTAATTTGGAGTTTGTGGTTTTCTGAATGAAACTTTCCGTGTTCAAGTGATCATAATGTCAATGCTTTTTGTTGACTGAATAAATAGTGATTTTAATTCTTTGTGTGAATTGTAGAATATTTTTCAGGTTGTTATCAAATAAATACTTTTCTTTTGTCAAAATTAGGGTGGGGAAAACATGTTTGCCATTTCAAAATGACCTTTCGAGTGTCATGGGGTAATGTAGATAAAAAAATAAAGTATTTATGGTTGTTTCTGTTTTTGGGTTGGGAAAACAAGTTTGCTGAGAAGAAAAAGTGGATTTTTTAAAAGCAAAAAAAAAAAGTTTTCAAAAAATTATATTTTAATATAAGATTATTTTTGATATAGGCTATGCAATAACAAAAAACTGTTGCTGGCAAACTATATACTTTAATATAAGTTGGCTTGTCCCTTTTTTCTACACTGGTTGTGTTTTTACACTGCTGCTTGGATATCTTTTTGCACATCAAAGACAACTAAAACCGTGAGTAAAAACAAAAATTTTATTTATTTTTATCATAGAAGGTATTTTAGTGTTAGAGTTAATAGAATCAGTTATATATTAAAATCAGAAGGCAATAAAACCTTACCATTGCTCATGTTATTAACTGTAATTAACAAAATTCAAGGTTTAAATGTTCCCAAAATTACAATTATAAAATAAATGTAGCATTTGGTTCTCAGACAACTAATTATTAAAACTATTTCATACTACTATTATTGCAATCATGGTGCCTTTCTACAATTAAGACAAAAAGGAATTTGAAATTTAATTGCTTACAACTTTAAAATGTTGAAACAATTTCAGATAAACTTTTCAAAAAAGGAAATGTTAAAAGAACTTTATGTATCTTTTTAAAAAATATCAAAATAAATAAATATTAAAGATTTCTTGTTAGTTTTAGTTTAATCACATGGGCTTGATCTAGTTAAGATATTGTATGCTTGTTATTTGACATGAACATTGCCTATTTCCTTAAAATAGTAATTATTTTGAATAAATGTAAAAAAAATTGTTTTAAAATAAACAACTATGACAACAATTTCATTCTCTAATCAAACACACCGATAGCTTAAAACATAGCTTGACAGAAGCCAATGACTTACATATTTATATTGTTAAACACCACTAGCTCTCCTGTAAATGATAGGCAATGCATCTTTTGCAAGTTGTTTGTATGTCATGTCTACTGTTTAAATTTATTAAATTATTTTGATTTCTTAATAATATAAGATGTTTACATTTGTCCCTATAACACACTGATTCAAAAGTTTTGTGTTAGTTAGTTGTCCAATACAATACAGTAAAACATAATATAAAATTTTACCATTAAAACATCTAACAAGTTTTTTTTCCCTAGCAGTGATCCGAGATATTCTCCAAAATGGATAATCTGACAATGTGTATGCTATTTACGATTATTACTCTTGTGATTTCCATAATCATCAACATAAGAGGGGTTTACAGGCCAAGCTTGAGTAAGAAAATATGAAGTGTATACAGAGGAACTTATTCGACTCTTTATTCGGACTTAAACCTCAATTGCTTATTCAATGCTACGTCGCCATGACTACTACAATTATCATGACGAAATCCAAAGGTGCATCGAATGATCAGTGAGGCAACGGGTTCAACAACAAAGAGAGAATAGTAAGTAAGTAAGTTTAATACGTATCAAAAGAAAGCCTTAGGCTATTACAGATACGGTAATAGAAATCTATTACAAAAAAAAGCACAGAAAAGAAAAATAACTTCAATATAATTCAGAGATTCCAAGATCTAAATTCATAATATTAGTAATCAGACCAAAAGGTCCAATAGAAATTCTCGCGTCTTTGTAATGTTTAAGATTAAATTATACAATTCAAAGCAAAACAATTTTTTAAGATAAATGTTGTTTTTAAAAAGAAGAGACAAGTTCTGTCGTTGAGAAGAATCAAGAAAATCAAGAGAACCACGCAAAGCAGATTGAGCATTTTTGTAGTGAGGACAAAGAACCAGAATATGAAAAAGATCCTCATTTGTATTTATCTCCAAGTTACAAAGTTTACAGGGATATTGGTTCAGAGAAGTAATATAATGACTATACATGGAATCAAATACCTGGGCGCACAAATTAAAAAAATACTTAGAAAAATTGGGCTTTGGTTATTTATGGATAGCTCAATCAAATTTGCAAGTTACTGAAAGAGTTTATGAATTAAATGAAAGGCTACTAGACCAACTGAAACAAAGAGACTTAATGAAAATCAACAACTCACAACATTTTCCATGGTATAAACACCTACATGTATATAGAGTGTTACTACTTATCTGTTAACGTGAGGTGCATAAGGTATTGCCAAGTGGCGATACTAACTTTCTGCGACCTACATAAAGTATGACGAATTAAGGAATTACGGGATAGCAAGTGTCACTACTTATCCGTTTCACTTGCTATGGCCTGATCAATATCATTATGATTTTGGGGGTCTTGGTTAGGAGTGTTTAATGTGAAACTTTTGAACACAAAATGTTGGACAAAATTATTGGACAACCTCACCAAATTCTGGAACTCATTTTGGATTTCTTTGATGTCCCCCATTCTTTTAGCATTAGTATAGGGAATGTTGCAAATTTAGTATATATATGTCGCAATTTTAATTGTAACTATATTAACTGTCATTTGCCACCATGTTGGAAATTACGACCTAATTCACTCATGATTGCCTCTACTGGTATTTCAATAACATTTGCTGCTGCCATAAATGACTACCTTTTACACATAACTAATGCATAGATATAAAGTGTAACCAAAAGGCCAGTGGTTAAAAATATTACACATTTGCTTCAATTTGTAATTCTGGGTAATTGGATAGTTTATAATTCTGTTTCGATTTGAGACATTTGATATAAATTGCAAAAGAAAATTGATGTATTTTTTGATTAAAGCTCTAGACCATATGGCATAGCTGCCCAATTTTTTTTCATGCTGAGACCATTTCTCATTCCAGTTACTCCTCAGTTTTTTTGGTAAATTGCACATTCCATCATCTTCATCTGCAAATGAGCCCTCGTTTAATCAAAGGCTTTGGGGATTGTAAACGCTCTACTGAATTAATTGTAAGATCTAATCAAATTGATCGATAATTATGGATTTTTCGATCCAACCTTTGTCCTTGCTCCTTGGACCAAAACTTTGCACTTACTAACCTACTTTTGGAAATGAGGGTCTGAAGACTGATTATAGGCCTGTCAGCAAGGAAATTTTGAGAAAGCTGCATGAAAGATTGAGAGAATCTTATGTTTTCTATAATTTATCGATGGAAATTTTAGGAATACCATTTTTTTCCACTTTACTATCAAAAAAAAATTAGTCTAGGATGATATTCCCCTTTAAATAATTAAGAATAACATAATTGTAAAATTTGGGTAATAGTACGTACTTATGGTATACTCTTGATGGAAAAAAACGTTTTGTCTAGGGTAGACTATTACTTAAAGGGGACCACCCTAGAAAATTTTTTTTTTCAATAAAATAAAGTGACAAAAGTGATTTTTATAAAACATTCAAATAAATTTCAAATGAAATTGATGATGAAGTCATAACCCTTTCATTCGAGCACACATTGTTCTTTGCTCAAATGAACCGGTCTATGACGTCAGCATCAGTTTCATTTCAAATATAATTTTAATTTTTTTTTTATAAAATAACTATGCATAACATAGTTGTGAAATTTTAGGAATAGGCCTACTATTTTTTTTCACTTTACTATTGAAATATTAAAAAAATTGTCTATGGTGGCTATTTGCCAAGTAAGGCCCTTCATTTATGGGTATAGCTGTTCATCGCTTTGAAAGGTTTCAACCATAACTGTGCACATTTTTCCACGTAAATGAAATGCAATACATTTGCATATTAAAGCAGAGGCCTACGAAAAGGCACTCAAATATTTCGCATTTTCATAAAAGATTTTATGTATATATGTACCACATGAATTTAATAGCACATCCACTTTTACTCTCCAGACGCAATTCGATCGACCTTATAAGCCTATTCCTGCATTTTCTATTACCACACAAGCACTCTCTTGTGCGGTGCCCATTTCACAAATCGATTTGTTTCCGCTCTTTTGCTCCACTATTTCAAACTCTCTCTCTCTACTGGGTTAAAAAATGCTGAGTTATATGTCAGTGTCAAAAAAAAACTAAGTCTAACAGTTGTGCTAAAATATTCAGGCCGAGTTCCAAGATCCAAGATCTGTTGGAAATGAGGTCTTCCACTATATGGCACACTTGGCCTTGGAAAAATATCATCAAATTTATTGCACTTCTAGCCTATATATATACTACTTACATTAGTATAATAAGCCCTATGCCATTTCTTATATCATATTTTACTTGCTTACAGTTCTGGATCACTGATGTCAAGAAATTTACTTTTTCTATATATTTTTTTCTTCTTTCCGTATACAATTGCAGAAGATAATGTGGTTTTCTGGCACGATTGAGGCCGAACTTTTCGGCTTTAAAACTAAAATAGAAAGTTCTACTTCAGTACTTTCAATATAATGAATTTTGTAATGGTCACGCTTTGATCTTTTGTAATGTTTTTTTTTTTTTTTGTGAAAACGGAAAAATTCAGTCAAAATATATTAAATTTCTATACTGGGAATAATAGTCGTTTTATTACGCTTTCAGGATTCTTTGAAAACATTTATTGGTTGAAGTAATGACATTTGTTTTATTTGAATGTTAATAGAAAAACTGAAAAGTTTTATAAAGTTTTTGGTTTATACAGACAAAGCAAAAAATAAATAAATAAATAAATAATAGTAATAATATAATAATAAGCAAATAAATAATAATAACAATTTCATTCTTTGAAAGTTAATTAAAAGTTTTATTTTATTTTGTGTATAGATTATAGAGTAATATTTATTTAAAATAAGCTAAAGTATAGCAAAATTATATTAAATTGATTTCAAATGGGAAAGCTTTCTGAAATTAAATATACAATGTGCATCCATTGATGACTTGATTTTTAATAATTAAATAAAATTGATTTTATTAAATTGTATAGACTGACTTAGTATTTATAAAATTAATAATAGTATTTATACAGTTTAAAATAGGTCATGTGATTGACAACATGTTAATTTGCAAATTTTAGCTCATGGGGAAAATATGAAATGATAATTAGATTTTTAATGTAATTTCTCAAAATGTTTATCTATTTATAGTATGGAGTATGAATATTGAATTTATAGTAAACGAAATGAACAATTTAATATGTAATTTATACATTTTTTATGTATATTTATATATTGTTTTTTCACATTTATCTGTAACCTGCTGTTAAATTTAGGCATGCATGCATATTGAATTCAAGTCATGATATTCAGAGTTTATGCATAAGTCTATACTTAATGCAAAATACCCATATACTTGAATAAATTAATGAACTTGTAGGGTAGATTACGATAAAACTATATAAAAAAAATTTATGAAAGTAGTCTTATTTTCGGTTTCTCATTATAAAAATATAATGCTGCTGTATTGTTTTTATTAAAATAGATACAGTATACCATAAACTTTTTCTTAAAGGGGAAGTCAGCCCTAGTGATAAGTTATTTTTAAATGAAAGCCATGGAAAAGTTATACATAGAAATGTAATTCTAGCTTAATATAAACTCCCCATTAATTTACAAAAAAATAATGAAAA
>JAQFYV010000546.1:0-10962 GCA_034695065.1 Choneiulus palmatus | reverse complement strand
TTTAGAGTTAAATAGAATAACTTTATTCTCTATCGCAATGTCTTTAGAATTCTAAGATATTTTTTCATTTGGGTGTCGTGACGTCAATAAAATGTCGTTTCGTTTTTGCTCGTGTGCCCTCGTTCAACCTGTTCGTTTCGGTTGATCTCTCACCTGTGTGGCCTCGTTTACACTCGGGCGAGCACCTTAGCACGGAATGAAATTTGCATATTGGGGAAGGAAAATCTGTGAGTACAGAAATGCAGCAGATTGCAAGCTATTTCGATATTCCAGTTTTTTATCGTTCAATTTTTTGCATTATATGCAAGTTGAATTGTTATTTCACAGAAGATTTATGCAAACCTATTTATTTGCATTTTTCTTAGTAAGTTTATTATTGTCACATATTATAACGTTTTAGCTCAATTCTTGCTGAGGGTACCATTCTCCTTTAATTTCGATATCATTCTTGCCCATCAGCTATATGGACAATTTCAAAAAAGGGATGCCGACACTTTTTAAAGAGACTTATTTTTTTCATGTGGGTGTACACAACAATGTGTGAAATGCCTTTTCGAAGGCTGACCGGAGGGCGCTTCAACAGCCTTTGTTATTTTGGAACAGAATATAATATCTACTTAGATAAAGGTTTTAAATCTAGTGCCATTAAAAAAATTGCAGGAATAATTCAGATTGAATCATCTTTTAACCAAGGTACCAAAAATGCATTTGCTAGTAAAAGTTTTTAATTGTCTGATTATTTTTGGTCCCCTCATTTTGCATCGAAATATTTCAACACGTATTTTTTTTTTGAAAAAAAATATTTTATTTCCTAATTTTTTTTTTTTTTGGGGGGGGGGGGAGTTAAATTGGCTGTTTAATAGGCCTACATTTATGGGAATTAATATAATGCTCCCTTCTAGTAATTTCAAGTTTTGGCCTACATTATGTTGAAAGAACATTATTTTGCTTTGACCTCCATCTTGAAGCTGGTTGAAAAGAAAATCGTTCATTTTCAAGGTGAAAATAAGAGATTTATTGATTGATAAAGCTTTGCGATAAGACTTATATGCAAAAGCATGGAGCCCACAAATCGATATAATGATCTGCTTTGAAGTGTTGTAACTTGTGATTATTATGCATTAAAAAGCTGTTAATATTTTTAAAATGTTTACACTCTAGCTAAAACAGGAAGTAAGAAAATATTTTAAAAATACACAGCAGAAAGTTGGCCCACTTAATTCCTGAACACCCCCTCACTGGCTAAAAATGTGTTGCATTTTCTACTTCGAAGGAAATACTTTGCGTTCAAAAAAACTACAAAGGTTCTTAAAATGAGCATTAGTATAGTCTTTTCCGACTCAAGCTGGCGTGTTAAAGTCCATATATTTCGTATGAATACCTATGGTGAATATAGGGACTTTAAAACGCCAACTTGAGTCGGAAAAGAGTATAGTGTGTAGTTATAAGTATCCTTAACCCTATGAATTTAATTGAAAGGGACACCTAACAAATTAACACTACTACTCTAACAAAGGTTGTGGCTCGGCAGGATACTTTTATCAAAATAAAAAAACATTAAAATGACAAAATTGTCAGCAAATATTGTATGCCCACGGCACAAATGTTTCAATTATTCGTGATCTGGTTTACTGGGAGATGAGATTTAGCATTGCCAATAGTAAATTTAGACTAATAGCCTATGTACTGTATATGTGTTATTTCTTATCCTGTAATTTTAACAATTAGTTTAATAATAATTGTGTACTCAAGTATTTTATTGGAATGATTTATAGCCTGCTTTATGGGAGTGCGTCACATGATTGGCAATCCTACAAACTTATTATGGGCACATGTACATATATATTAAGGTACACGGTCTGGTTTCACTGTCATTTTGGTTCGATACTTGTGGTAATCTATTTTTAACACCTTTAACTGCCGTACCGTATTATTCAAAACAAATATTATAGCTTTTAGAAAGTTATTTCTTGACTTTTTTTTTATTCGTATTTCTGACTAACTCTGTACGAATTTTTCACATTCTGAATATTTCTATTTCTTTTTTTTTTCAGTAACTTTCTGAAAACGTTTGAGATATTCATCCGTCCATTGTGCTCCATTGTTTATCAACATGCGGAGGCCATTGTCCAGCTTCATTAGCACGTTGCATATTATTCTCGTGTATTCATCATGCTACATCTTGAAGTTATCGGCCCATGGAGGTAGCATGGAGTCAGTCGTCCGATCAAGTCTAATGGCCACGCCTGTCAAAGAGTCTAGAGTATTTCTTGAAGAAATCTTCCAGAAATATGGCCATGATGGTGTCATGACCCTGGAAGGCTTTGAACATTTACTAAGGAATTTGGGAATCGGTGGAATGAGTCTGGAAAATCAATTGAAAAATAATAGTCATTCTGGAGGTCTGTTAGCTGTCAGCAGTGAATCCAGTGCAGTGAATCATGCTAAGCAGTTTACTTCAGCACAGGCTGCAAGTGAGAATGGTAACTGTTTTTATTATCTTGTGATAATGTGCAAACGATTTTTGGATACTTTGGGTTGCCTGAAAATAATTTGATAATTTGCAAAATTATTAAAAGATTTGAGGCTACCTTTTTTTATTTTTTTTTAATTCTTAATTGAAAAATTAAAAATGGCACATGGAACATATTCCATATTTATTCTTCATTTTTCAAGTATTTATTATTTCCAAAACTTGTTTACCTACAGAAAACGTTTTTTCCAAATAATAAAGCATATAAAAAGCACTACTTAACTAAGATTTGGCAACTGTGTTCTGTATGGGTTTTTTATTTAATAAGAAAGATCTTACTGAAAAGATGAAACATGCACACCTCACTGTGTAGTGACGTTATAGTTTACTTCCATCTTGTAGCAATCATTTTTTATGCATGTGTGGATAATTGACTGATGCATGATTGGAGTAAATAGGAGGAAAATGCGACGTCACTGTACAAAGTGTATTTATCAGTTTATCCTTTTGATCTTATTTTATTAAAAAAATAAAACTATAATGAACACAGTTTCCATGGAAATCTTGGATGAGTAGCTTTTTGATATGCACTGTCATCTGGACATAAACTTTTCATGAGGGCTGCATTCCCCTTTAAAACATTGAACTAAGCTAGACAGTTGACAGAAGTAAATTTTTAAATGCATTTTTTTTCAATCACTTTAGATGATGCAAACAAGCCACAACTACTTGAAGTTGAAAATAATTTGATACAGAAGCTGCCAGTAAGTTTTGTTTTTCAATTTAATAAATTAATGACAAACACAGTTTAGTTAACTATTGCTTTTAAATATGGTAGGCCTACCACTGTGAGATCAGAAAAAACAGGCTTTTATGTCCATTTTAGGATAGGAAAAATATTGCTACTTACTTCATATTTGTATTTTGTTTCTTCTATTTTTATATTTGTATTCCTATTCTTATTTAATGTCGAAACATATTTTTATGGAGGATCTAGTATATTTTTCAAGTGTTCTATAAAGCGGATAAAGCAATATTAATAATAACGGTTTTGAGTCGATATCAAAAGTTTAGGAGATTCTTAAAGTGTTTTTCATTTTTCAATTTTAGCAAGAAAGATGTTTGTCACCTTCCGAAATTCTTACTGCTGCAAAGCACAATCCATATCAGGAAATATCAACACATACATTTTTACAATTATGTCCAGTTCTTATACATGAAGTGGACCAGGGTCATTGTGATAGGTCAATTTTACTGGCCCAAAAAATGACGGAGATTTTACCTCGAGCAGTAGAAACTCCAAACAAATATGGTAAGGGGATTTTGTCTTTGTAAATCTACTATTAATGTATTGTTTTTACGGTTGAGTCGCTTTCTGAACTATATTTTTTATTATTTTTCTTTAGTATGGTTTTATAGTATTTTAGCTGTGCTTGTGATAAGCGTGACTGGGATGTTGAGCGTCGCCATAGTTCCTATAATTCGCAAATATTTTTACCAAAAATTGCTGCAATTTCTTGTCGCTCTCGCAATTGGATCGCTGATCGGCGATGCGCTGCTTCATCTTTTGCCGCATGTGCGTTTGTTCGTTGCATGCTTTTTTTTCTCAAATCTGTTGCATTTTCAGTTAGATACATCTTCAATAAATGGCTCTAATTATGTTTTCGATCTTTTTTAATATTCTCCTCAGGCTATGATGGCTGCCAAAGATCCCGAGGACCATGATCTCAGTCACAAGCCCGAACAGAGTAAGCACGGTCATGGGCAACAGGAAGTTTGGCTGGGACTCACAGCCCTTGCTGGGATCGGCTTATTTTTTTGTGCCGAACAGCTCTTAAATTTTCTCAACGTGTACAAAGAGAAGCTAAAACTTAAGAAAAAGGTAAGAAAGGCTAATCGTATTTGGGCAACTCCACAATAAGGAAAATATTTTCAAGACAATGAAGCATTGAGGCAAAATTTCTTTATATAATTTTTTTAAATATTGTAAAATTACTCATTGTAACAAATATTGAGATAGAATGATATCTTTTATCATCTATAAATGGTGTGTTCATATTATATAATTCACTAGAAAATAGTTTTTTTACAATGGTAGAACAGCTGTTGATCACATACTTAATTTTTGTAAGTATAAAATGAACACTTTAACGTCAGGGGACAATTTAGTTTATATATATTGGGTAAATATGATGCAAAATTACAGGTTCCTCCGTAAAACTTATAGCAAAAGACATTCTTGTATAGGCTAAACTTGTTGAGAAAGATTTTCAAAATTTTAAGGAAAACAGAAATAAAAAAAAAAATTGACTATTCACTTTAATGTCCAATCCATTCTCCATTTTTAAATAAAACTAAACTTTTTTATGCTATAAATAGAAAGTTTTGGAAAAATTATTGAAGTTGGCTATTTGCTTGATATTAATGTTATCTTTTTAATTACTGTGGATTTGTCCTTTTTCACTTCATTTTTTGTGTGTGTTTGTCATTTTAATTATCTGATATTTAAATTTTTTCATAGTTTCGTAAAATCCAACTAATGGAAAATGCCCAGCTTAACCATGTCGTTGGAGAGAAACTGTCAAAATATTCCACTTATACTACTTACGGGTGTCATCGTGAAGAGGAGCCACTTCAAGGTAATAAAAACCTTTTTATATGGTGATATTCTTTACTCATGACACACATACAGAGGAACCATTGACTCTTCGCCAATGGAAATTGATTTTTTTTAAAAGGCAAGCCTATGAGACATATTGCATTTTCATATGAATAGTTTTTCATAGTATCATATTTAATTTATCCTTTATAACATAATTAAATGGCTTCTTAATTAGGGAGGCATATTTGTTTCTTGATTCTTGATAGCATATAATCTGAAAGGAGATATTTCTATTTTTTAGTAGCTATTTTTATTTTTAAAATGTTTCAACTTATCCTACAGTAAGCAAAAGAATGCCATTTGTTAGGGGGCAATCCTACAATCTAGAGAATGCTCCCACGTACACTGAGACATATCATTGTTATATTGAATTCCTAACCAATTTAAGCGATTTTTCAAAAGATTATTTAATTGTCTAATTGAATTCAAAATGAAAGACTTGTAAATTAACATCCTGTCCTTGCATGAATTTCAATCAATGGTTTAGATTGAGACCTCGAACCCTTAATTTAGGAATAAAAATTTTGGCAATTAGCTAAATTGCATGTCAAGTTAAATCTCTTAATTAAACCCAAGCTTGAATTTTCCTGCCATGGCCTTTTTTAAATTATCCCAAAATTAAGTATTTAAGTTTTAATGTATCCCAGTTTAATTGCATTAAATTATATTTGACAGGCTAAATGGATGAATTGAAATGATCTTTTTTTTCTGTTAAATTCCCGCCAATCCCAGAAAAAAGTCAAAAACCTATATAGTGTCCTTTATATTATCATATAAGAAAAAAGTCAAGCAAAAGCACTCTTATGATTGGTCTAATGTTGTGTTATGTAGCTTTAATCTCAAGCTATTTAACTTTTAAAAATTGCATAACATTTATGTTTTTGATTATTTTGTATTTTGAAAGAGTTAAACAACACGGAGACCTGTGTGGATGGTGACCATCACAATTGTTTCCAGAAGCTGTCCCGAGCCGAAGTCGTCGACCACATGGCGGATACATCGGCGGACAACAAATGTATGAATGGTGGCGGCGATTTAACGTCGAACGTTACTTTTGGTGGTGAAAAGATAAATGGTGCTAGTAAGACGAAGAACACTCAAGATAGTTTAAGTAAGGACAAAAGCTGCGAGCCGGCAATTGTTATCGATGTTCTGTCCAATATAAATTCTGGCCATCACCACGGCCACACGCACGTGCACGACATTCCAAGGACGGCGTCTGCCACGGCGTGGATGGTGATTGCCGGTGATGGACTGCACAACTTTTGTGATGGCATGGCCATTGGTGCCGCTTTTGCCAGCAGTGTGACTGGTGGGCTGAGCACATCGATAGCTGTGTTTTGCCATGAATTGCCCCATGAATTGGGTAAGTGCCATTATTACTAAATATCATGTACTGGAATCTTTTTCACTTTTAAAGGGGAAGACCACCCTAGAAAAGTTTTTCATTCAAGAGTATACCTTAAGAAAATACTATTCCCAAAATTCCGTAACTGTGTTAAGCTCAGTTATTTAATAATATATTAAAAATTAGTAATGGCTGAAATACTATTGACATGTTAATGATGTTGCCGATCCACATTTTTCAATGCACGTGCAAATTAAGGAACGATTGTAATTTGCAAGTGCAATGTAACACATTCTGGAACAAAATCACGTGAGTACATCCTTATTTGCTCGAATGAAAGGTCAATGACGTTGGCATCAGTCTCATTTCAAATTTTATCCACATTTTTTTCTGAAATAACTATGTATAACATAGTTGTGAAATTTTAGGAATAGTATTTTCTTAATGAACACTCTTGAACGAAAATTACTTTTTGCTAAGGTGGTCTTCCCCTTTAAGAATGTATTCTTGAATGCATGAATATAAACCATTCTTGTTGTTGAAGGCTATAGTATTACATTCGAACCTGATTAATTCAAAACTGATTAGACCTTGCAAAAACTTTGAATTATCTAGATATTTGAATTAGAAAATTTTTACAATAGTATGGAAAATATAAAAATCCTAAAAGAAGAAAATACTGTAAATCCATTATCTCTAAACGTAAAATATGAAGAACACAATAATACTGTACAATACAGAACAGTAATAGTGCATGTATAGATATTTATACAGAATAAATCAGAAGGCTGATTACAGGTCTTAAATCTAAGAGAAAACGCTATAACATATGTATTGTCTCTGAAAAGCAGACTTTCTGTTTGTGGTGAAATTATACTTCAAATTATCCAAAAGGTATTTGTATTATTGATTTAATAGGAAGTTCAAGGGGCTGGAAGAAAACTTTAAAGACAAATTTGAATTATTCAAGTTTGAATTAGTGAGGTTCCATCATGTTTTTTAAAACAGTTATTATTTTGACTATTAATTAACAATTTTGTTTAATTGAAAATTTAATTTGTAAAATTTTGTTTAAGTTTATTCATGCACGCTGGAGATGTCTCATTGTGAAAATAGCTTCAAAAAGTACAGAATGAAATATCAGAAATAAGGCATGGCATAGGCCTACTGATGGGAAAAGTCAGGGATATTCAGGAAAAACGAATTTTGTCAGGTAAAGTTAGGAAAAAGTCAAAATAACCAAGCAAAGAAGGAGAGTTTAATGTAGGTCTACTGTGATAAATTGCAAGCAGTCTAATACTATAGGAATATATTTTATCTTGGAGACGGGAGACTGGTGATCCAACATGAAAATCTTTTTATTCAGGCAACTTTCGATGTTCTATACGGACATCATTAATTTGAACGTTTGTGTTTAGGCCTGATGATGATGACCGTATAGAACATCGAAACTGTGTTGTATTCACGTTGTAGTAATTTTGGGAATCAGTTTTTGCACAACCCCTAATTTCAATTTCATAAAGTCTGAATAATTGAAGTTTCACTATAGATTCCAATAATTTCGTCACCATAACGCCTACATTCATATTTATAGTGATAGAAAATGATTTTTAATTTTATCATATTTTACTTTTTATTTCATAATTTCAAGGCGATTTTGCTTTATTGCTCAAAGCGGGGATGAGCACTCGGCAGGCACTTTTGTACAATGGTCTGTCCTCGGTGCTATGTTTCGTCGGAATGCTCGTCGGTTTGGCCATCGGAAATATCCATTCGGCCAACTCTTGGGTATTTGCGGCGGCGGCTGGGATGTTTATTTATATTGCCTTAGTAGATATGGTAAGAAAAATATTATTTATTATATAAAAGTTTTTACTGGCTTATTACCAATTTGCATACCGGGTTATTTTATTTCTTTTACATATGTAAAAGCCAAAATTTTAACATAAATTTGACTTTTGTGCAGATGCCAGAATTGAACTGTGAAACGGGTGATCCTCCGTTGGTGAAATTTATGATTCAGTTGCTGGGAATGTCAATTGGTGCCACCATTATGTGTCTTATAGCTTTGTATGAACACAATTTACAAGATATTATCAAAGATGGCAGCTGATCCAGCCATATCAGGTGTAGGAGTTCAATCTCATTGAATGGTAAGAATTATTTTCTTAGTTGTTTATTGCTAACCAGTCATTGTGCTGTGGAATTTTTTTGCATAGCTGTGAGACAAATTAGTATATTTTTTTTGAAAATGTGAAAATGTCTGGCAAAAGTTAAGCAAGGTAAAAGAACTTCAAAGCAAATTAGGTATTTTATGAAAATGACAGAAAAATTATGTAATTTTTGAGAAGTCAGGCAAATTTTTTTTTTCAAAATGGCAGGCAAAGGCAGGGCAAGAAAACTTAAATGAGAACACAACCCTTGGAAAAAAAATTTGCCAAACGAAACAGTATATAAAACCGTATTTACCAAAGAATTGGTAAATGCGGCAGTCTTTTTATTTTATAAACTCGAAAGAACATAGTTGCCAATTCTAGTATAAGTAAGTTTATTTTTAAATGCTCTATCGTAGACCTATTAAAGTTGCAGAACTATTGTCAATTAATTTAAAGTATAGAGTATATATGGCAGGACATTTTTTATGTTTTTTAATTTTCAGTCAAGTAAGGAAAGTTAGTCAAAATTGCCTTACGAGACAGACAAAAGCAAAACAGCAAAAAATATTGATGAAAAGTCAGGTTAAAAGATTGTCATGCTTTAGTGGTAACCCTAAGTACTGGTTGAAGATTAATGCATCTTTATCAAGGCTTTTTCTTGCACTTTCTGAGGACTTCTTTCTTTTCCATTGACATTATTCTTATCTTTTCTCTTAATTTGTGATATTTTATCAAGGATTTGTCATATTGTTAACCAACAATGCTGAGGAGTCTAAGAATTGGGTGTCAAAATCAATAACGAGGACCAGTATTAAGAGATGAGAATGGAGAAATGACTTTGTGTGGAGTAGACAAATATGAAATTCATTTGGGCCAAATGCTTTGTGTGAATCTATGCGCAATTTTTTTTAGAAGTTTACTGCTTTTCATTTTTCATTCTTGTTTTTCAATCTTTTTCCCATTAAAAAAAAGAATTTGAGAGCTAATTAGGTGTGCGTGAATGGGAAGGTAATTACTCATATTTCTTATTGTTGGGATGAGTTTAACAAAATTTTGCAATTTTACTTTGGTTGATGAGCAGAGTTAGTATGGAAGAACAATGGGTTAAATGTTGTAATTAATTATGAGCAAGTAAACTAGAAAAAATATCGGGAAAGTAGATTTAAAGGTGTGGCAGGTCCATCAAATTAGTTTAAATCTTTGAATTTTTCGTAGAAAAAGTTACCAATAGTAATGACCATCTTAGCAGTTGTGCTTTTGTTTTCTATGTTTTTTTCTTCTTTCATATTTTTTTACTATTATTGCATTATGTTGTGTGAGAGATAGCTCAAATGGTCCAATAATTAATTATTTGACAGCTGATTCTCAGATTAATTTATTTTCCTTTAAAGGAAATTAAAGGGGGCTAAGATCTTAGGATAGATACAAGGAAAACGAAGAAACTGTAATGAATAGATTAACTTTGTGTGTTTTGACCGCATGATTGAGAATTTTTATTTCATGAAGAATTGTGTGAATTGTTTCTTTTCATTTTATACATAATTTTACATTTGTGTTACTGAAACTCGCCAATGACCAAATATTTTATGGATTCTAAAGAAACAATTCGAGTGAAGTGCCAGTGAAATTAAAGCGATGCTTTTATTGGATTCAAATGTCAAATTTGTATTGGAATTATTTGGGAAATAACATTACATTTAAGTCAGTATTATATTTCTTTGTATAATTTGAAACTGACTGCAATCTGTCTAACCTTAAGCAGTAAGATCACCCTAGTAAAAAGTATGCTTTATGCAAAATTTATTAACAACAACAACATTAATTTAATTCAATTTTCACAATTGCGCTATGGGTATTTATTTTGTAAAAAATGAAAATAAATTTGAAATTAATGCAATTTTTGAAGGCTTATGGGAAATTCTTTATGTGAATGATACTTGCTTACATCATCTGACCTTTCATTCAAACAAAGATGTCTAATCGTTGTAATTTGTTTTAAAAATGTGGTGCATAACACGTGTTAATTGCATTTGATTTCCTGGACTTTGCATGCATTGATTCACATGCACATGAAGTGACCAGATGACGTCATTTACAAATCAAATCAATGGTATCTCGCCGATGAAAATTGTTTTTCTTAAATTTATTATTAAATAACTAAGGATAGTATAATACTGAAACCTTAGGAATAGAATTTTTAATGCATTCTCATAAGAAAAAAATACTTCTCTATGGTGGTCGTCCCCTTTAACATGTTACTAAATTCGACCACATAATAGCCAGGAAGATAAATGGAAATATAAAATAATCTTAAAGCAGATCG
>JAQFYV010000545.1:0-10967 GCA_034695065.1 Choneiulus palmatus | reverse complement strand
AATAACTTCTAGTCCGATCTATTAAAATTCTACAAATTTTTGTATTTTTTATGTATTTTTAAGTCCTTTGGATAAAAAATAAATGTACCTCGAAATTTTAAAAATCCCTATGGAGATTTAACATTACGGCTCCAACTCCAACTCCTCTTTAAGACACGTCAATGTGTTGCTCTAGCGCTTTGCTGGGAAACCATACGGTAAAGGGCATTTACATATGGAAAATTCTCTACAGTTTTACATTTTTATAATATTTTTGTTGATGAATTAAGTGCTCGCGTTTTGAATAAAATTAATGGGCGCATTTCATCAACCAAAGTTTACCTATATAAAAATATTCTATAAAAGGTTAAAATGTAGACAATTTCATCAGTAAATTCACATAATGTCGTCCATTCTTTTCTTTCATTTTATTTCATTAATTGAAATACTTTTTTTTGGAAAAATTCTTTGGATAAGTTGTAACTAAGAACCTATAATGATATGCAGTTATAGTTTTCGGGGAGATGTGTTCTCCTGATTGTGGGATTTTCGACCTACTGTATTAAAATTTGCATTATGTGGATTGTATACTATACTGGGTACTGAATTGAATTGAACAATGGAATTTTAAATATACTGCACGTCATCCTGTTCGCCATTTTTTGTTTTGTCATAACGAACGACATTTTTGCTGGCCTATACCCACATCTAATAAAATTCCATTAACATAAGAGTAACTAAATATTTAAAAACAATAATAATCTTTTTTTTAGAAAAAAGGAAAACCGACTTCAAAAAAAGTGCGCTAAAAAGTAAAAGATAATACAATAACATTGAAGTCGGCGCCAAACAAATTAACACTCCAAACTGATAATAACAATAATAATATTAATATTTTTACACAAATGTAAAACAGACTTCAAAAAAGTGAACTAAAAAGTTAAAATTAATATAAAAATTTCGAATGCAGCACTAAACAAAGGAACACTTACTAATCAATTACAATATATATGTATGTAGGCCGATACACAAAACCAATACTGAAAATGAAAACATCAGCATTTAGTAGCATATAATGATTCCAGGTTTTCATGTTTGATGTATCGAGCGAGCGCTCACAACTTAGGCCTATAGGTTTTTTAATAAGTTTAAGTGTTAATTTGTTTGGCGCCGACTTCAATATTTTTATATTAGGCCTATATTTATTTTTACTTTTTAGCGCACATTTTTGTGAAGTCAGTTTTCCTTTTTTTAAAAAAAAGATTATTATCATTTTCATTAATGTTGGACCATTAATTGCAAAATTAATCCTTTTTTAATTTCGTAATGGGCCATTACATTGCTCCAACCCTCAATTAAGCCTTGTGCGAGCATATAACACTAAAAGTATTTCTAAAAATACGCGAAGTTAAAAAAAAAATTTAAACATGATAGTGATGGGATTCGAACCCATGCATGCCTTATAGCTGAGAGACTGGTACCTGAAACCAGCGCCTTAGACCATTCGGCCGCACTACCTGTTGAAGGTTTTTCCTCAAATGCTGAAATTTTTCTGTTGTGAAAAGTATGGATGCATGTATATATATGGGTAAAAAAAATGGAAAAGAAAACTATAAATAAGGTACATGTAGTCGAGGGGCTCGAACCCACGCTCTCATGTGAGAACCAGAGCGTATATCTGGTGCCTTAGACCACTCGGCCACATGTATCCTTACAATGGGCATCTTGGACTGCCGTTAGGTATTTATACCCCTTTTTCTGTGCATTGTTTTTAAAAAAAATATATGGCAGGGATTAGATTCGAACCCATGCCTCCAGGGAGACGGGTACCTGTCACCATGCAGCGCCTTAGACCAGCTCGGCCACACTAAATGTTTGATGTCATTTCTTAAATGCTTATTTTTTTGTTTAATGATGTAAAAAAATGTGGAAAAGAAAATTATATTAAAGTAAGGTAGTGGTGCATGGGGTTGGAACCCACGCTCTCAAACGAGAACCAAAGCTTAAATCTGGTGCCTTAGACCACTCAGCCACACTACCCTATACAAGGGGCATCTTAGATTGCCGTTAGGTATTTTTACCCTTTTTTATGACAATTTTTTTTAAAAAGATATGCTAATGATGGGACTCGAACCCATGCCACCTGGGAGACTAGTACCTGAAACCAGCGCCTTAGACCACTCGGCCACACTACCTGTTGGATGTTGTTTCTTAAATGCTAAAATTTTTATGTTGTTTTAATGATGTAAAAACAGTAGAAAAAAATTATCTTAAAGTAAGATAGTGGTGGGGTTCGAACCCACGCTCTCAAACGAGAACCAGAGCTTAAATCTGGCGCCTTAGACCACTCGGCCACACTACCACGATGATGTTCGATATTTCCCAAATTTAGGATTAGACACTACATTTTAAGGGGCATCTTGGAGTGCCGTTAGGTATCATTACCCCTTTTTCTGTTATTTTTTTTTAAAAAATATGGCAGGGATAGGATTCGAACCCATGCCTCCTGAGAGATTGGTACCTGAAACCAGCGCCTTAGACCACTCGGCCACACTACCTGTTGGATGTTGTTTCCTAAATGCTAAAATTTATCTGTTGTTTAATGATGTAAAAAAGGGGAAAAGAAAAGTATCTTAAAGTAAGGTAGTGGTAAGGTTCGAACCAACGCTCACGGCCACACTACCGCGATGATTTTAGATATTTCCCAAATTTAAGAATTTTTTATTGAAAGGAAAAGTATTTTTTTCCATGGTGTACTTTCCCTTTAATTGTTTTTAAGAGAAGTATCCCATACATAAGGACCTTAGCGCCTGTTCAATATGCAATTAAAGTAGGCCTACGGATATTTTAATTGTTGATTTTATCAGTTGTTATTTCTATTGTTGTTTTTGTGCAACTATTTATGGCTGTGCTTTGGAAGAAGAAACCATTTTGGATTTGGGTTTTGATAGTTCCTGCTGTTCTTGTTATTTCTATTTAATTTTGTTAAGTATAGTTTAACCACACAAGTTGGGTATAAAGTAGGCCTAGTTAGTCTGTCGGATTTCTGTATTCATATTTTATTAGCTTTTGCAAAAACTATTTTAAGATTAACAGAGAAACTAAATACATCCCCGTGTACAACAACCTCAAAAAGTATACGCCTATAGGGTGAAGTGCAAAACGAAATTTTTTTTTTTTTTGTTCTCATATGCATATTTCGTGTGGTGTATAGCGCTAGTTAAGCTTTGTGGTGGTTATATACATTGTGCAATTAACCCTATTTTTTCCTGGAATATTCTGGATACACGTTTATTTGGATTTGGAACTATGACGTGCTATTAGGACCTAAGTGAGTGCTTCAAAAGGCCCTTTGATATTGGATATCTGGCTTCACATTAATTAGGCCTAGGCCTACTTGTGAAATGGAGGAGGGAACAAGTGGCAAAGGTAGGCCTAAGTGATTTGTTCATCATTGACCAGGGTTTTGCAATATTTGGAATATTTTCAATATTTAAAATATTTTCAGTATTTAAAATATTTTAAATATTAGGAATATTTTCAATATTAGGAATATTTTCAATATTTACAATGTTTTCAATAATTGGAATATTTTCAATATTTACAATATTTTCAATATTTAGAATATTTTTAATATTTAGAATATTTGCAATATTTGCAATATTTGGGAGTGCAATAGAGCTTACTTTATATCTCAGAAAAAGAATAATATCTATAGAATGGGAATGCGCATGGTGATTGTATATGCAAGATTTAAAATGTATATTAAAGCTCACCCATTTGACTAAAGTGCAGAATTGCGAAATCTCAAAAGTTCTATCAATGCATGTTAAGGTCATATGTTGCAATTCTGCTTTTTAGTCAGATGCTGCAACTAGATATGCACCCTAGATAGCTAGACTAGCGCCGATTGACCAGTTTAAAATATTACATTCACCATGGGGCATGCCAGTATCTCATTTTTATAACAAATTTTTAGATTTCACTTCAAAGGGACTTCTGACCACCTTACAAAAAAGTATTTACCTTAAGAAAATACTATTCCCAAAATTTCACAATTGTGTTATGCATAGTTATTTAATTATAAATTACAAATAAAAAAAGTCCAAAATTCAATTGATACGTTAATGACGTTGAATATCCACATTTTCAATGCTCGTGCAAATTAAAGAATGCCGGGGTGTACGTTGCACGTGCAGTGCACCACATTTTGGAAGAAAATCACACGAGGACATTTTTTGCTTTAAAGGAAAGGCCACCCTAGAAAAAAGTATTTCTTTTTTCAAGAGTAAACTTTTAAATGGGAAGACATTAGAAAAAAGTATTTTTCTTTCAAAAGTACTAATTAAGAAAATGCTATTACTAAAATGTTACAACTATTATATAACAAAGAACGCCATCTTTTTTGGTTTTTATGATAGAAAAGTGGAGTTTTCACTAAAGTTCATAAAGGGATTCACTTTGACGTTTTACATTGAAATCTTCCAATTATGGAGTCCGGACTCTATTTGACTAAAAGGGCGCCATCTTTCTTGTTTTTGAAGATAGAAAAGTAGGGTTTTCTATAAACTTCATAGGGGGATACACTTTGACGTTTTACATTGAAATCTTCGAATTATGGAGTCCGGATTCTATAGGACTCAAAGGGTGATATCTTTTTTGTTTTTTAATATAAAAAGGTTGGTATTTCACTAAGCTTCATAGGGGAATGCATGATGACGTTTTAAATTGGAATCTTCGAATGATGGAGTCCGGACTCTATGGGACTCAAAGGGCACCATCTATTTTGTTTGTAATATGATAGAAACGTGGTTTTTTCCCTAAACTTATAGGGGGATGCAGTATGACGTTTTACATTGGAATCTTGGAATTATGGTGCCTGGTTTCTATGGGACTCAAAGGGCTCCCTCTTCTTTGTTTTTAAAGATAGAAACGTGGGATTTTCACTAAACGTCATAGGGGGATGCATTATAACGTTTTACATTTGAATCTTTGAATTATGGAGTCCGGACTCTATGGAACTTAAAGGGCGCCATCTTTTTTGTTTTTAAATTAAGATAGAAAAGTAGATTTTTCACTAAAGTTCATAGGGTGTTGCACTATGACGTTTTACATTAAAATCTTCGAATTATGATGTAGGCCTAACACCAGATGAACACCAGATGCAATTTGCACATGCATTAATTGTTAAAAATTTTGGAATAACATCATGTGGGCCGGTAGTCATTTTTTCTTGAATAATGATGAATACAACGTCAGCAGCCATCTCAATTCAACACAATTCAAGTATTAGACCCATGATATTGTTAACCAATGCCTTTTTTTAGATTAAAATTTTATTTTTATGGATACCATGGATTTACCTGGTATAATGTGTAATGGTATATAATAATGATTTTACTCATAATTTTCAATTGGGTTAATAATATATAACTTTAATGCACTAAAATTTTAATTACAACACAAGTTTTAAAATATTTAGAAATACGCCTTGTCTTTGGAAGGACCATCCCAATGTTGGTAAATGAGTAGAGGGACCACTCATTTGGCAAATTTAATCTTAAAATGTAGCGTACGGCAGATATTTATAGTGAATTACATTATTTAAAAAAAAATCGTTAAATTAAAGCATAAGGTAAGAATTTACATCTGAGCATATAATAAAGCTATGTGTATACAAATAAATCGGTAAATAATTTTAGTAAAAATAATAAAAAAGAATTAAGAAGTACTGATTAAAATTGGTACACATACAAAATAAAAGAATGCTCACTTGGTACTAAGAATTGTATAGACCTATATATGCTTGTATATAATGCCATGTTAATTTCTTCAAATAAAAAAAGAATATTATTTTCAAAATGAATATGTATGTGAAATGCAAGAATTTTATTACTTCAATGTAAAATTAATGAAAGATCTAATTTTGTAATGTCCTATCTATATTTTTGAGGATATTCACAAATAAATCCCATTGAATTCTGCAGTTATTTTTTTTTAAAAAAAAAGGCCAGAATTATCAGAAATCTGTATGGAAATGTCTTTAGGGAGATTTCTAGTGACACCACGCCGCCATTTTGTTTTTATTTAATGAAATGTACTTTTAAAAAATGAATATATTATTTTTGAGAGCATTTAACATAATTTATAAAGTATATATGCGGTGACTGCATATAGCACCGTTTATCTGCAATAAAATCAGGAAACGTGAAAAATGCTTTAGATAACAGTGCCTGCATGTACAGTGTACCTCTAAATTATCTTAAAATGCTTTCAAGAATAATATTTTGATTTTTTAACAGTGAACTTAGATAAATTAAAAACAAAATGGCGCATATACAGTAGGCCTACAGTCAAATGAAACTTTCCTATAAAATATTTCGATAAATTCCTTTCAATATGTCTATAGAAAATCTATAAAATTTTCAATAGAAATGTTCAAAGAATTTTTCGTAGAAATTCCTATGGAATATTTCTATGGATATTTCTATGGAAATCTATACAATTTGTTATAGAGCATCTATAGGAGATTCTGTAGAAAAGTGGCCCATTTTTCTATACAATAACTGCTAATTATTTTATAAAAATTCTATTAAACAGTTTGCAATTTTATTTTCAGAAAATTTATAAGAATATATTAACGATTCTGTTATGCTATATGACAGAAAATATAGCTTGTACCATTTTTTTAATTTAGATAAGCGGTGTTTAATTCCCCTATAATGTTTAAGTAGAATTTCTATAAAAACATTATAGGGGAATTAAACACCGCTTATTTAAATTAAGAAAACAGTACAAGCTATATTTTCTGTCGTATATATAGCATAACAAAATCGTGTATATATTCTTATAAATTTTCTGAAAATAAAATTGCACTAACTTCTAAAACTTTTTAGTAAAAAAATCCCAGTATTTAATTAAAGATTCTGGCTAATCTTCGCATCATTTGCAATTCTTCTGATGAGACATGTGAAGTCTCACGGATTGGTGCTTCTTCTCGAGAGAATCCCAAGATAGTTTGGATTCGTCGGGCATATGGAATTGGGTATATTCCAAAAAAATGGTTTCTACAACAGCGGGTTCGTCGGTGACAGCAGGTAGGGCAGGGGCCTATGATATCCTGGCAATTCCTGTAATCAAAACGACCTAAATAGCCCCATAATTCATAGTCAATCTGGCCATGTCTTGGAAACAAAAACTGATAACGGTGCACTCGCCGTCGCCAGTTACGAATCAAAGCTTCAGTTGATTGATTAAATTGAAAATATGGTATTGGCTAAAACAGAGAAAAACGAATTGAGGAAAACAAAATTTTCTTATAGAAAGAGTTGTATATAAATCGAGAAAATGTGATTAGAAAATTAGCTACAATGTAAAGGTATGGGAAGTATAAACTTTTAAACGTTTTTTGTTTGTTAAACTTACTCGGTTTGGGTGTTGTCGAGGTTCATATGGATCCAAACCAGGGTTTTCTGCTCTCTGTTGGAATATAAAAAAAATTATTAATGGCCAAACATTTCTATTAAAAAATTTAAACCATTGTAAGAGTGTTTGGGGAAAAAAGCTGGACTGGATATGTATTTGTTAAATATTCAGTTGTTGCATGATAAACTGACCATTAAGGGATTTCTGTGTCTCAATGGTGGCTGTGGTGGTATAGGGTGATCAGGCCTATTCTGTTCCTGTAAATATAAATGTGTATAATTTTAATGTTTTCTGAAAAGTGGAAGATATATGGTTAGTTACATGGAAGAGATTGTTTTGATTTAATGGAGAGCCAATATAAATATAAAGGGATTTACCATCACAAGGAAATTTTTAAAGGTAAAGGTAGTAGTCAATACATAAGTTTACAAAGTAAATATTATATATTTATAATGTTATAAAGTTTTGAATGTGTGGGTTATGAAAAGTTGACATTATTAATGATAAGTATGATATAGGTTTGTATAAAGATAAATGGGCTTATAAAATATAAGTAGAAACAAATGAAACTATTTTGCGGTATTATAATAATGTCATTATGATTAAAAGGATAAAATACATAATAAGCATTTACCCAAAGTTCTTGGACTTGCAACCAGTTCGCAAATTCATTTTGCATAAAATCTCTGCGTGGGTTATGCTCACGTTGTTCGAGATGGTTTAAATTATCTTGATGATCATCTAAATTGAAAAATCTGAACCCTATTCCAGGGATATTGTGGGCGTCGGCCATTTGAAAGCGTTTATTGCGTAAGCCAAGTTTGTTCTGAAAAAATACAATTTTTTCCTTATAAATACTTGATAGTAATCATTGTGGTTTAGTGTATCATCTGCTATAACTAAGCAGATGGAGGATTTCATCACTGGCATAACTTAGCAGCCGACATTGTAGCCGATAGTAGCCCTATCCAAAATTCACAAAAAAAAACAATTCAGATTTGGTATTGGTATATGTTGGAGTATACTGGTTTGCATTGGTTAACTGTATATATTATGTGTATATGGGTGTTTAGATAAGTTACCAATAAAATCATAAAACTAATTGCAATATAAATGTGAATGCACATGAACTTTATTAAACCAATAAACAAAATGCATATGGTTAACCATCAATAGGTGCTAGAAACAATAACTATTCCAATAGAGTGTTAATGGAATTCAATTGACCAATTTAATAGCTTACATTGGTATTAATTAATTCCCAATAAATCATAAAAAATACACAGTCCAATAGAGCAATAACATAGTGGCATCTGCCAATGCAAATTTCAGAAATCATTATTAAGAGGGGGTTTAAGCTGTAGCGGTAATGTTAAATCTCCATAGAGATTTTTAGAATTTCTAGGTACATTTATTTTTTATCCAAAGAACATAAAAATACATTAAAAATACCAAAATTTGTAGAATTTTGACAGCTTGGAATAGATGTTATTTTTATTATTTATAAAAAATTGCTTTTATTAACATAAAAAAATAAAAACAAGAAATAATGAAATTTTTAAACATTTTTCATCCATCTTTAAAAAGTTGTTATAAATTGTCCATTTTTCGTAGGACAAAAGGAACGACGGTATGTTTTAGCTGATAAAATTCTCTACATTTTAGCAGTTTTATATATTTTATGATAAATTTTTGTTGATGAATTGCAGGCGTTCTAATATTTACAATGCGTGTATTTTATCAACCAAAATTTATTACAAAATATAAAAAATTGCGAAAATAAAGAGAATTTCATCAGCTAAATAATAAGGTCGCGTTTCTTTTTGTCCTAAGAAAAACGGACGATTTTTAAGAAATTTTTAAAGATGGTTGAAAAATGTTAAAAATTTCATTCTTTTTCGTTTTTATTTTTTATGTCATTAAAAGCAATTTTTTATTAAAAATAAAAATAACATCTAGTCCTAGCTGTTAAAATTCTATAAGTTTTGGCATTTTTAATGTATTTTTATGTCCGTTGGATAAAAAATAAATCTATTTCGAAATTTTAAAAATCTCTAAGGAGATTAAACATTACTGCTCCTTGCAACTCAAGCTCCTCCTTAAGAAGGAGCTTAAGCATGGATCTAAAACCAAAATAATAATCTGCATGCATAGAGATTTTTAGTTATTGTAATGGTATATTATCCAAATGAAATAAAAATATATAAAAAAACCTGAAAATTGTAGAATTTTAGAAGCTATAGGAGTAGGCCTATAGGCCTATAGAAGGTAATTTTTTAATTGCAGTTAAATGGGTAGACCACCTTAGACAATAATTTTGTTTTTTCCAATAGTAAAGAGAAATAAATAGTAGGCATATTCCCAATATTTCACAGCTAAGTATCAAGCATAGTTATTTTTTAAAAACTAAATCAAATTAATTTGATGCTGACGTCATATAGACCGATTCATTTGAGCAAAGAAATTTTTACTCAGTGCTTGAATGAAAGAACTATTACGTCAGCATCGAATTTAGTTTAATTATTTACAAAAAAAACTATGCAAAACATAGTTATGAAATTTTACGAATCCTTTTTTTTTTCATGTTATTATTAAAAACAAAATTGTATAAGGTGCTTTTCCCCTTTAATAGAATAAAAAAATAACTCAATTTTAAACATTTTCCATTATTACAAATCGTGAGGAGTTATTGGCAAGAAAAGGAAATACGACATGTTAAAGCCAATGAAATTCTCTACATTTTCCCTGACTTTCCCTGAACAAAATTAATAATTTTTGACTATAAGCTCAATTTTCCCTGAATTTCCCTGATCAAAATGAAATGCCTAAGCTTTCGCCTAAAGGGACTTTGGGAAACCAAGAAAACCAAAAACATAGACAGCCCCTTTACATCAATGCCTGTTTTAAATAGTTGCCTTATTCCATCCATATCCATTCTTTGATCAAAATTAAATTTACCTTGACCCTCCCTGACCAAAATGAAATTTTCCCTGACTTTAGCTAACCAAAATTAAAATGTTTCCTGACTTTTCCTAAACAAAATATAAATTTCCCCTGACTTTGCCTGACTAAAATTAAATTTTCACTGACTTTCCCTTGACCAAAATTAAATAATAATGTGCCTTAAGATGGCTAAAAAAACGTTTTCACACATCTATGCAATTAAAACACAGGACGGGCATTATCGAGACCTGGGTTCAATTTCCAGGTCGACTGTCTAGATTTTGGTTTTCTTGGTTTCCCAAAGTCTCTCCAGGCTAATGCTGAGGCAGTTCCACAAAAACTCGGCCACGACCGCAATCTCACAAAAATTCTTGCGTTAAATATGATAGTTATCCTGAGATTAAGAATACTCCCCTCACCCCCTACCAAATGGCATTAAATTGCTGACTGAAGGACAATTAGTTGAATTGAATTGAAGAAGTGAATAAATAAATTGTCGACACAAATAATAATATCTTACCCCATTACCCCCTTTCCAAATATATATATATATATATATATATATATATATATATATAGGACTATACCTCACAAAAATAACAACAAAAAAGAATTTGTAA
>JAQFYV010000544.1:0-10968 GCA_034695065.1 Choneiulus palmatus | reverse complement strand
CAAAAAAAAAAAAATAAAATAAATAAAAATCATTCTGCACTGGGCTGCACCAAATAGCTTGGACCTATTTCAATTGTCCTAGTTGAGCAACAGTACAGTCTCAAGCGCTTTTTATACAGGGTTATTCACTCAGGAGTTTACCCAAAAAATCACTAATTTTGAAAGAGGACAACGTTTCAAGCTGAAATTGGAATATAAAGTAGCATACATTCTGACAATGAGCATATGCTGAAATTGTTCTAGGTGACGGTGGTAGGAAACAATTTTTTTTTTTGGTGGATGGGGTGGGGAAGCCTTCCCCGCTTGTATTTCCCTCTATTATATGTGCCACTGGTTGAATACAATATTGTGGTACCGGTATGGTTTTTATTAGTTTAATGGTTGGAAATACTTATTATAATGAATTAATTTGCTCCTGCTTCCAGCATTGCTAAATTACTATGGGATTGCACGAGGTCGGAAAAGGCCTTTCGAAACTACAAATGGGAGTTATGGCTCCTCGACCAACAACTGGCCCGTGGACAGAAAAAACAATGCTGGATATTATGGCATTAGTTGCACTTTCTCAGAGGTAACTATCTCAATTTTCTTACATTATTTTTCTACTGGCTAAAGAATAGTTGTGCTCGTGCTACTATGAACTTTGGGAAAGGGTTAAGAAAGTGATGGATCACATAGTATGGCTTATAAATACACATCCCCAATTTTACAGCATTTGTGGCAATCCGGAATGCCACGGAATACGACCTTTAATACAGGAATAGATAAGACATGGACTGCAAAATAAAATTTGTTGCGATGATAAAAAAATCCGAAGATACAAACATGGTTTCATTTCCACACGCACATTTATTAATCTTAATAGAAATTGTTAGTTTTGAACCGGAAAGATATAACGGAACTATTAAAAATATATGCAGTGCTATAATTATAATTTAGTAATTGTTTTTCCTTTGAGATTGCTTTCTAATTTATTTACAAATTTATTATAGCATCACGGGTGGTCATTAACAAGTTTTTATTGGAATTTAAAATACGAATATAAAAAGTCGTAGTTAAAAAAAATGTAGAGAGAACTTGGGACTAGAAATGAGATTGCTTAAGGTTTTTTTTCTTGCCAACCTTAAAAAGTGTTCTAGTAATGAAAAAGACACAGCCATATTGTTTACAATACAAGTATTTTAACGTGACTGCAATGTAAAAAATTACTTATTTTTACCCAAATTAAGGATATTAAAAATCAATTATAAGGGAATCATTATTTTCAGTATATTTTAGCACTCGATTTTCCAACTATACCCTGTGTCAGTCTTTTAGTGAAAGTTAAAAAATGCCTCTGGTGAGCAAATTTTTTTAAACTGACCCATTAATGCATGCCTATCGTACCCTGTATGACCTCGCACACGTATAGGATGACGCCGATTGGCCAATTTGAAAACAATCACTCACTATACTCTTTGTTTCACCCATAAAATGAGTCATGAGTCACCCCTTATCAAAAGCACCTTACAAAATGGTGGCTATAGACATGTAACGCATGGAGATCACATTAAAATTCTCAATATTTAGACTTGCAATGACATGTTTCATTTCTTAAGGCCAATAGACCGAGGTTTAAATTCCATACCATTCTTGGCATGCCAGCTACGAACAAGGTTGATAGTAGATGCCACCGTTTTTTAAAAGGGACTACTTTTTTCATGTACATAGGTGCACACGAGCTTGTGTACAACGCTGATTTTAATTTAATGAAGGTTCAACAGATGGCGCTTTATGGCACATTTTATGGGTGGAATGGAGTAGATACCATTGAAAATACTGACACAAGAGTAAAGTTGCCGACTGCAAGTCCAGAAAAAGCTTCTATTTTACAATGTGACGACTTCTGTAGACATGTTCCATTAATAAAATACATGTGTAAGTACAACATCATATTAGATTTTGTAAAAGCCACAAGGTGCATGGCGTTATTTATGTCCAACAAATACCTCACTTTGTTTTCAACATGGGGTAGTTAATTTTATCAGTTGATCACGATTACAGAGGTTGTCACATTTTGAAAAAAAATATTATTGACAATATTATGGGAACAGCTTTAGAATAAGATTCGTTTAGACATCCTGCGATACTGAGCCAGAACTAGCTATTTCTTACAAAACACTTATCACAAACTTTGGAAAATATTTTGGAACTTTGGTGCCCGAATGTGCTCCCAAATCGTAAGTGGTGATGTGTGCTGTGTGCACCCTTCCCCGTTAGAAAAATCGCTCTCCTATAATGATGTCCATTATGCACGTTCCTATACATTTTGATCTCTTGAATCGGTTGAACTTTCACTTTCGCTTTCTTCCCAAGACTTTTCTTTCATGTATTCCGTGAAGAGCATCCTGGCCTGGTGAAGCACGCGTCCCACGTTGTGCCGTCTCACCATTTTATCAAAGTGCATTGCCATTTCGTTGTAGTCCATGCGGTTCTTCATGACGTAATCGCGGTGTTGCAACAGCAAAGTCAGGCACAAGAAGATCATGAACGGATTGCCGCAACCCAATTCCACGGGCGGAGGAAGCGGCGGGACGCGCGATGCCGTCACGTAACTGCCCAGACTGTTGTAGCTATTGGCCGCCACGGAGGAAGACATGAGAGAATAGTGAACGGCTTCGAGCGCCTCTTCGCACGAGTTGGTCATGAGCGAGCCGCTGGTCACTCCAGAATCGTTGAATCGGCCATCGTCCGTCTCCGTCGTGCAGTTTCGCCGTACTTGGGTCTCCACCGACGAGGACAGTGCCTCTTCCGACGTTGCATATCCTTCGCTCACGTTCCGTCGTGGACTGGAAGCCTTGACCCGAGGTTCATCCTCGTCCGTGTCGTCCGACGTTGTCGTCTGACCCCCTCTACCTCCATCGTGTTCCTCCTCTGCCAACCTAGAAGAACTGTCGCGCACTAGCCGGATTGGAACTATGCTTTTCAAATGAGGTTGCTTGTAGCGGTTTAACACGTCTGCAGAAGCATCGAAAACAACGTCGTCGTCATCGTCGTCATTTTCTAAAATTTCGCCATTCAAACGGAACGAACTGGATTGGTCCTCGTCGGAATCTTCCGAAGTTCTCGCCAGTGTTTCGCACCTGAGTGAAAATTAATCAACAGACAGGGAAATTATATTTCCCATAATAATCATTTTTCCCAAATGATGCACAAATGAAGTCACATTTACTCGTAAGCTCCCCCAAATTCCATTATGCCAGAAAATGACCAAAACCAGATTGAATGAAATGATAAAACCTTTCGTTACTCCCATGGGGTGCGTTAAGTTAAATCTCGCAACATTGGAGCGCTCCACAAGCCCAGAAATATCAGAATTCCTACTCCCTTATCAGTCTGACCCACAAGCTAACAATGTTCCCATTCATTCCATGGTTGTCCTACACGTAATAATCCTAACCAGTAATCCCCTAAGAAATCGTTTCCATTCCAATTTCATGTTTGGAAGACGCCATCTTGTTTCCGCGCCAGTGGAGCATCAAATTTTTATGCTCCACGAAACTTGGAGCGGTCCCATGGAGCGCTCCACAAGCCCATTAACGTAACAGTTTTGAGCCACTTTTCTTGGAGCGCTCCAGTGTTGCGGGCCTTAACTTAACGCACCCAATGAGTTATTAAGGTTGATATATTTACTTGTCCCAATGGGTTAACTCTTACTCGCAAGAGTAAGAGTTACTCTTACTCTTGCGAGTAAGATGACATCATAAAGTTAACCAGGACCCTTCGAAAACTGAATTTGTTTTAAAAAAATCCTTGCGCTCGCCCGGAAGGAACGCCTCCTGTGAATACAACCAAAAACCCATTATGCTTTCAAAAACGATGCACCATCATGATGAATTCCTTTTAAAAGCAAGGCGTTTTTGAAAGCATAGATTCTGGAATATTTAATCCTTCAGCCTCCACATTACTCCTCATTCAGCTACTCTGCATCTACAGCATTGAACACTTGCAATTTGCAGAAATATATATTTTTTTAAAACAGAAAAAGACATACAAATGATTACCTCCCCCCCTCCAAACGTGACATCATTTGTGCATGTCCCCTAAACACAGTTCGGATAAGTGAGTTTTCCGATATAAGAATAAGACTTACATTTCACATTGCTCCATGCTGACAGCACTACAAGCTCTGCCAGTTTCTTTTATCCTCGTCCTCTTGACAGTGGATGTCATGCATTTTATTTGATCGCCCGTGGATGGCTCCTCGCTGTCCGAAGTGGAAGTTTCTCCTCCCTCGTCTTCTTCGGGCAATATCGACTGACCGTTGCTCAGCTGAACGGATGGCGATTCCAATTCCTCGGCATCAGTTCCGCCGCCAAACAGGTGCTGCCTCCCCGGCAGTTGCCGGCTCAACCCTTCCATATCGATTCGAAGTTCGCGACTCATTGGCGTGCTGAGAGGGAGATAGTCGGGCAACAACGTATTCGGGGTATCCCCTTCCTGGAAGCTCGACTGTTTGTTCATTGGGTGGCGATGGGCACAGCGGGATGTGGAGTCCAAAGGGTTGTCATTGGATGGACGCGCCAATGGAGAGGTCTTGTCTTTGTCGAGCGAAACTGGGGGCGAGGATTTTGACAAACTGCGTAAACTCCCGCAAGACGAACTCGAGGATTGGCGACGCATGGCCCGTACCTTGGTGTAAGGATTCTCCTTGCTTTGGAGTTTTGGCTTGGGAGATGGCGAAGCGGAAGAATAAGATGAGGTGGACGACGTGGGAACGCGCTTCGGATCGAACGACACCTCCAACAGTTCCAGTTCGGCCTCGGGTGGAGAGTGAGGGAGAGAGCTCCAGAGGACCTCCAACATTCTTAGCGCATCTTCGAAGGCAAACTCTCGCTTGAGTTCCAGAAGAAGCCAACGATAACAGAATAGCAGATCATCAGCTCCGTGCCTCTGAAAAGGAAATATTGGTATCATGACTCGTGTGTGGGAAGAAAAGGCTTTCAATTCAATTCAGTACTCTACAATCGGCATATATGCAATGCTATTTGGCAGGGGGTAAATACCATATTTAGGAGAATG
Organism: Choneiulus palmatus; assembly: GCA_034695065.1. NCBI lineage: Eukaryota > Metazoa > Arthropoda > Diplopoda > Julida > Blaniulidae > Choneiulus > Choneiulus palmatus. The sequence continues at coordinate 5,907 of JAQFYV010000544.1, read as the reverse complement.
CTCTTATGTCTTTTAAGAATTAAACATCATTGTTAAATTAAATATTGAACAATTTTCAATAATTCAAGCATGTTTACACATGCTTGTGTGCACCTTAAATATTTTGATTAAGGCTGCATTTCAAGTCTAAACATCAGGAATTTTAATGTGGCATTCCAATCGACGCCAGGCCCGTGTGTTATCAGTAGTTGTCATTTTTAAGGTGCATTGATTTTGAACTTTTATTAATGCCAAAAAAGACTCCCCAGATGGTGACACAAGGAACATTTTAAGGGTGGAACGAATTATAGCACCTGTAAGTATTCATAGAACACCGGATCGTAAATCTGCAAGGCTTCCGTCAAATGTTGGAATTTGGTGGTCATGGCTCGTCCGTCCAGCAGAAAATTGGGTTTGAGCCGTTTCATGAGCGCGCAGAAGCAGACGTAGGCATGTGCCTCCTCCTTCATGGTGACCAATAAAGGGGACGCCAGGTCGCTCATGCCCTGGCAGTAGGCAACCGTTGGATGATTCAGAGCAAAAGTGGTTAGAATGTTGAAGAGCGAAACCACGTTTTTGTTATCGTCCGACCCGGCATAGAACTTGTGCGTGCGATCCGTACGAAGAACGTCCTTCCGGACCATATTGGTGATCATCTGCATTTCTTCGCCGCCCGCACCCGTTACGGCAGCCTTCTGCCAAACGTCCCGTAGCCTGTAATACTCCTTGGAAAGACGTTTCATGTAGTCCACTCGTTCGGCACCTGACAAACCCTCCGGATACACGTTCAAAATGTGCTTCCAAACGACCTGAAAAAGCAAACATTACACCCGTGTTTAGCCTACGGATAAGGTTAACGCCGTAATATTTGGAAGGAGTCTCACCTTTCGCAATCCCGGTTCGAGCCCACCGCAATAAATACTCAGTCGAAAATCTTCCGGTCTCACCAGCCGGCCGTCGGAATCGAGATAATTGTGGAATTCCATATCGTTCATGGGCATCTTGAGAGGTTTGATGTTCTGCTGGGCCAAAGCTTGGCTATCCACAAAATTCAGAGCACGTTGAAAAATGTTCAATGTTTTCTCCATCTAGAAAAGACCGCAAGTTTACCAAGGGTTAAATAATGGAGAATTGTCTCGAAGAAAAGGCTCTGGAATCGACTCCTACCTGATTTAAAATGGTTCCGGCAATGGTGTTTCGATCCTTCGCCTGCTGTCCATGATGAAATGGGAAGTCGGCCGGCGCGATAATATCCCAATCCTCCAGACCTAGAGAGTTCGTAGAAAACCGGTCATTGGAAGGATGGCGATTTTTAAACTTTTCGTGTTGAAGCTAGCGTACGAATAACTCAACTGCATAGTGACACACCTTTTTCGAACGGCTTCAGATCGACCTTGAGCCTCAAGCAAGGATTTGAAGCGCCTAGAAAGGCTGCGTCCAAATCCCAGTCGGATAATAAGGAGAAATACATCTCCTGTCCCGTATCATCTCTGGCCAAATAACTAATTGTGAACTCCCTAATGGACAAATTTAATAAAATTATGGGCAGTACAATACAATTCCTTCTGAAAGGTTGAATTATCCTCTGCGTACCCTTTAATGTCAAAGGCACGTGCCAACAAGCTTTGCAGCACCTCGAAAGATGTGATCTGCGGATCGACACTGAATTTGCGGTATTCTGGCTGAAACAGTCCCTCGCATTTCTGAAAATCGAAATGAATGGAACACTTACAGATCTTCAGTCATAATCGCTGTGGGGGGAAGGGGAGGGATTTGGGGCTCAATTGAAATGTAACCACGTACACGGGCTGTGAAGCTTTTGAAGGTCGTGTGTGTGGGTGGGTGGGAGGGAGAGAAGTGAATACCCCCCAATCTAACCGCCTCCCCACCTCTCAGAAATCTCCGATTTGTATATACTGTTTTCAAAATGTCTTCGGAGTGACACCGAAAAATCAGTTTACTTGCAAAAATCCTCCGAGAGCTCGTCTGGAAGCCTCTTCGATGGATCATCACGTCCATCGAAGAAAAAAGACCGATGGAGATTTTTCCATGGAAATGTATCTGCTGGCATTTGTTGACGTCATACCTTTTGATCGCGGTAGTCAGTGATTTCAAAAACCCTCTGTCCAGAGTTAGTCCAGATTGCCAACAAATACTCCAGTTTGCTTTCAGTAATGCTGGACCACCGTGATGCAGTTTTATGCGTTTGAATTTTAAAGGGGAATGGTAGGCCTACCCTAAAAAAGTATTTTTAAGCGATAGAACATTTTAATAGTGCAATGCATCCCAGGTTTTGGCAACTATGCTCAGTCTAGTTTAAACAAACATTCTTATGCTACTTATTTGTTTTTAAAAACTATACTGAACATAGTTGCCAAAACTTGGATATATTATATTTTTGATATGTTTTATCATTAAAAAATACCTTTTTTAGGGTGTTGTTCCCGTTTAAGACATTTTGAATAGAAGGCGTTTTTGAAAGCACTGATACTATTGTGATGGTTAGCGAGTAGGTACATAATGGTACTTTGAGGTTGGATGTCTAATTATGAATAGAATTGATGTTATTGCTATTTTCCTAGAAAAACCTGTTGCCGTTTAATTAAAATTCGGATTTCAAATGAAAGGCTCCAAAGACCTATAAGGTAGCCTATTCATTCATTTTCATGCAGATTTGAAGGATATAGGTTTATGAATGAGTTCAGCTTATGTGGTAGTTCATTAATAAAACGAATCCCTTAAAATGCTAATGTGTAGATAAAACAGTTGTGGGCCTACTAACGTTCACCCTTCGAAAATACATTTTCCCTCAACTCTTTCCAGCTAAAAAATTACTATAGACTATACCTACCAATCCTAACTCCTCTAACAATCTGAAGTTTTATTTCTATGTCCTACTAAACTAATATAGGTTATTACTTTATAACTCTAAAAACACAGAAAAAAATATGCAGACGGAGAGATGCCCATATCCTGCATGCCTTCATTCAGTAAATTACAAACGTAGACACATTTGTTACTATGCCATATCTTAAAAAGGCTCATGAAATATGAGAATCTATTTATTAAAATTCTAGTTGGCTTTAAACTAATTTGTTTGTGTGCGTGATGATCTAATTAAATCAATTTTGATCTAAATTTCCAGATAATTCTATCACGACATGATTGCTTTACAAAACTAATCATGATCTTATAGATCAAGCATGTTATAGACTTAAAACTGTAACATTCTTATATTCATCCCATGATGATTTAGTTGATTCACTTTCAACTAAATGAAAGGAATTTTCCCACTGAAAAACAAGTTTATCAATAGGAAATAATATGTAAAGTGAAGACTAGACTTTAAAGTAGGCCTATGTCTACAGTTCAATGGTACAATACTCCCAGGTAATCATGGGTTTTTTGTCAATATTTTGGGATAATTATGTTAGATAATTACAGACGTACATCTATAATACAAGCTTGAAAGGAAGTATAAATATACTGAAGTGTATTTTGATAAGTTAGTAAATAAATAATCTGGGCTTGAAATTTATGAGCCTATGTCTGGACTGCAGTTTTTGGAATTGAACTTTGCAATTAAGCTCATCTGTTAATTAATTGAAATTTCAAGAGATCCAACCAAACACCGAAATCTCAACTTTCAAATGACTGTTATTGCAATTGTTGTTGATGATGTTGTTGTTGTCACGTCTCCCAATTTTTTGATTCCTCAAGTGGACTTTCATTTGATTGGTCCAATTTAGCCCTTGGCAACACATAAATCAATTTGCAATTATGCATGTGTTTTTGTTTTAAAGGGACGTGGCCGGTCCAGTCCACATGTACTTTTCAATTTCAAAACAGATTCTTAAAAACATATCGATTTATAAGCTTATTAAGATGAGATCTTGCCACTGATCTGTATCTCTTGTTCATCAAAATAAAATTGGTAAGGTGGTAAAAAATAAAATTACGCCGGCCGGACTATCGCCCTTCAATTAGATTTGTCAATTAGGTTTGGAAGTATTGATCTGACTGGCCACAATGAGGAAAAAAACTCCATCTTTAAAGAGGTTAAAAATGTTCATTTTTTCAAACCTAAATTAAATTATATCAGCATCATCAATCACAATATAGCCTGTGATGTAAACAGTGACCCAACCACATAGGCCTATCAAAACCTTCCTGATGGAGATTTCCTCTAGAAATAGATGGCCACTGCACTCCATCCCTAATAGATCTCTCTCACTTTTGAACTGAATATGCCGTTGAATATCCCCCTGACCACATATAGGCCTACATTTATATAATCTATTTTGCTTTAGAGCAATAATTCTAATGGAAAAATTTTCCTGTAATAATACATTATTTATCAATATGAGTATGGATATGAATACAAACAGGTATGTAGGCCCTATACTGACTGCATCAAACAGATTGTGAGTGATCCAAAAATTTAAGTTACAGTACTTCAGAAAGATTGAAGTTTTAATCTTAAATTCATTATTATTTTTCTAATCTAAAAAGATGGACTGTTAGACGATTTTGAGTAAAATATAAATATCCCTCACAAAACAGAATACCATTCAAAAGCTAGAAATTAAAACCATAATACCATTTTAGCTTTTTTAATTAGGGGGTTTCAGTATGGAAATGTAATGTTAATCGCCATAGAGATTTAAAGCAAGAACCATTTTCAAACCAAAAGACATAAAAAGTACCAAAATTTAGAGAATTTTAAAGGCAAAAGGTATTCATGTTTTTCAGTGAAAAAAAATTCAATAATACAATAAGAAATAAAACCTGTAAAAATAAAATTTTATCTTTTTCCACCTACATGTACCTTTAAATTTCTTATTATATATCATTCATTATTCTTAAAGTGGAAGTCTGCCCTAATGTCAAGTTATTTTTAAATGAAAGCCATGGAAACGTTATACATATAAATGCAATTCTAGATTAATATAAACTCCCCATTAATTTACAAAAAAATAATGAAAAACATGCTTTAATGTAAATCAAATTTTACCTGAGAGCAGCCATTTTCTAAGCGGCCATCTTAGGAATTTTATAGCTATTTGTAGTGTATAGAGCTGAGCATTATATTGTAAAATATTGCAGAATTTCCATAGAAGCAAGGTTGGAAGTATAATTTAAACTTTTATTGACATCATTTATAGACAATCCCTTTTTCATATATGAATTACTGCATTATTAAACTGGACTCGTTTAATTATCTTAGGTATCGTTCAAGCCTGTATTCTAACCTGTGTTAATGTGATTTTAAAGGCGACCTTCCATACCCAAGCAGCAAATGTTTGTTAAATTTTGGTAGATTTCTAAGTACATGTGCATGGTTGAAAAATGGTTTATGGAGAAATTGAAGGTTTAACACTATATATATTAAAAGTAGAAATTTATTGAAAGTTTTCACGTATATTAAATGTGTCGTACTATCTGTTTAATTTACACTGAAAATGAAAACATTCATTCTCCGTTCTCGAAATCCGTCATTGAAACACTTAAATAGGCTATGTATTTAAAAAAAAATTGTTTGGCAATAGTTTTTTTGGATAATATCACGTAGAAATAACATACATTTCGCATTAAAGTTTTCGTTACAAATAAACTTTAATTCAATGTGATCTATTGCTGTCATAACCAAATTTTTATTTACTTATACTATCACAACCATTTTTGATAATTAATAAATATTATTAATTTATCTTTTTTATAATTGCATGTTGTTGTGTTAGCATAACATCTATAGTAACTTGAAACTTTATCAAGTGTTTAAAGGGGAAGACCACCCTAAAAGTTATTTATGAATAATAAAGCATATAAAAAATAGTGGTGGTGGAATTTGATTTAATGGCCCAAAGAAACTAAGGCTATATGTGGCCAGTACGTTGTCATCGACGCTCGAAGGCGTAGTCTGCTCAC
>JAQFYV010000543.1:0-10968 GCA_034695065.1 Choneiulus palmatus | reverse complement strand
CCCCCCCCCCCCCCCCCCCCCCCCCCCCCCCCCCCCCCCCCCCCCCCCCCCCCCCCCCCCGGACGCCGGGAACCCCCTCTAGATACGTCAGCGTATTTTGCCCATGAAAAATATACATGGGCAAAATACGCTGACATGTTAATGACGTCAAAATAGCCACATTTTTGAATGCACGGACAAAAACCCGGGACACTAAATGCTAAAATTGCACGTGCAATGCTCCACATTTTAGAACAAACTCACACGAATAGGCACTTTGCTTGAATGAAAGGCTAAATGACGTCAACAACAATCTCATTTCGAATCTATTTAACATTTTTGCTAAAATAAATACGCATAATAGTTACGAAATTTTAGGTATAGTATTCTGTAATGTATACTCTTCAAAGAAAAATAATTTTTATCTCAGGTGTCTTCTCCTTTAAGATACCAATTGCAAATGGATCAAAGCTGCTTGTTGTGTTACTACGCAAGTCCAGGGCTTTACGCCACTTCCTAACAAAATATTTTTCCTGAAATTATTTTCAAAACCACATCAGTAACCCCTTTTACTAAAACTTATTTATGATTTGCCATAAAAGCAACACTTGTGTACTTTATGATTTCACCCTCGTAACGTCATTCACCAGGTCATAAGGCAGGTCCATAAAGTTTCTAAATCATCTACCTGTAATTTTTTTATTATATGCACCATACATTTTTTATATTTTTCAGTCTGTATTTCTCAAAATATTACCAAAAAAATTGTTGATCTTATCAAAAATGCATTGGTATAACTTAAATGTGTTGACACAGTGTAATAGCAGTGAGGTGGAAATGCCCCCATTTTTATATTACAATTTGTGAAATATAAATATTTAATCAGAACGTCGTAGAAAATAGGGTCATACCACAAAAACTATTTCCTGCGACATTAATTATAGATAAACTAAGGAAAACAAAACATACACATACAAAAAAAAATCGACAGAAATTGTGTTTCTTTTTTCTTTTTTTCAAAAAATTCACTCAAATGGGTATAAAATGCTGAAGAAATATTCTCCAAACGTTTTATCACAAAAGGAGTCCAGCTGAGCTGGATTACATTTTAGAAATAAGTTGTTTAAAAATTAAACTGCCCACTGCATTCCCATAATGTAATGGTCAGTGGTCATACTGAAAAGTGGACACAATATACAATATCGATTCACATTCTAGAATATGAAAGTCACAAACAGTTGATAAAGTGAGGTTGACACAGGTATAAAAATCCTGAAAAACTGCCAATAACAGACAAGACAAAAATACACCAGACTGCCACCATGAAGACTCAAGAAAAGAGAGACAAAATATAAGACATGAAAATGGCGAGCCAATAGAAATTGCTAAACTCTTTTTTCGGGTTATGACAAGCACTGATAATCTTGTCACATCCATGTGCTCTTTCCTTAATGCTAACATGTTTCATTATTAATTTTTCTACGATAGTAGGATAAGATTAGGAAAATTATCAAAATAAATATTAATAAGAAAAAAGAAGTTTCAGCTGTGATAATGGCTTGTGACCCTACAAATTTCCCAAGTCAAGAGCAATGGTATTTTAGATATGGCTAACAGATATGTCTTAGATATGTTCAACAGGGTTCATACTGAATTTTATAATTGAGTTTCCATGACTTTTCCTAAATTTTCCTGACCAAAATTAAAATTTTCCCTGACTTTCTCTGACCAAAATTAAATTTCCCTGACACTTAAATGAATTACGATAATTCACGTAATTGAACAATAATTGAATAAAATAATTTTTTTTTTGGAAAGCTGACAGAGGTTTTCATAGGAATACTACATTACATTTTACATGCCATAAAAATTGACTTATTTAATTTCCCTAATCTTTTTTGTTCTATCTTGGGAATTTCCTTGACTTTCCCTGACAAAATTTCTCTTCCCTGACTTCCCATGTCAATATGAACCCTGTTCAATGCATTAGGATTTTATGATAATGGGGATGATGACTGTATGTTTTAATGGCCCAAATGGATTTATTTGCACTTTAGCTCGTCAACCAAAGGGCCCACAGACATTTCAAACTACCACATTGAAGAGTGCGCTAATAACTAGGTATTGACAAGAGCCTTTTTCTAAAAAAAACTACGTCAATAATTAAAATAAAATTGTAAACAATGTCGGATATTAAGGATTTTACCACCTCGTAGTAAATGCTATTTTAGAAAATCGTAAAAGTTACACAGATGAAAACGGAGCCCATCACAGCCTGGCTATTGCTTTTCTCTTCACTTTAGTATTTTTCAAATGTTTTGAAGTAGATATTTTCAAAGATGATCTACAAATACATTCAAGTTATGATTTTTTAAATAATCCCACATTTATTGCAGTTCGCCCCCGTATTCAAACCATTGGAAAGTACGATGAGCATATGTTTGATAATGGCTTTCCATACTTTTTCCTTTTTACGTCATGGTTGTGCTTCAATCAAATGATCCAGAAACACATCTGGCATTTACCATCATCCCCCCTTAAGACAGCTATAGTTCATTTTTGCCCACATAAACTTTTAAAACACAAAAATATGTAGCAAACTACAAAAACATACAAAAAAACATAGAAAAAAATTATCCATTAATTAATTTCAGAACTTCGCAGGATATTAAGTTACTAAGCCCAAAAAGAGATGAAAAAAATAAGAAAACGTGAAACTATACTTTGGTCAGTTTGTTTTTTCGGTCCAGATTGCAGCATTAATGGTCAATTGACAGGTAATTAATCAAAATTAGCGCTTGCATTATCTAATTTGGAGTCTGAAAAATAAAAATAATGAAAATGGGCGTTCAATATAGGTATGGGGTAGAAGCAAAAATTATTGGATTTTTTTGAGTCTGGGGAATTAAAGAGTGCATGCAGTATAGATTTTAGGCTTAAAAAAGGAAGAAGAAGAAACAACTCAATTAAGGGTTTTCCCCCATTTTGCCGTCTGTCAGTGTTACTTTCACTTGACCACTGACAACAATGTGCAAAAAAAAAAAGATGCAATTCTTCAACTGGAAATACATTCTCTTAATCAAGAAATCGTTTCATTATATAACTTTCCTTTCTTCTTTCTCCCAAAACTTAGGCCTAACTCCTATTCTGGATCATTAAAGATGTATAGAGTAACTGACCACAAAGAATTATGGGATTGTTGAGGGTCAGAGGTGAACGGCATTTCGTCGGTTGAATCTCTCAGGATACATTTCAGAGCACGTTGTGTAATAAGTCTTCTCAATTTGTTAACCTTTTACTAAGTCTGATAAGAAACTAAATCCATTGGGCTCCTTTGGACTAGGTCTAAAGCCCCAATCTGTCTTTTTGGATATAACTTAACTATTCGTCTTAATTACTGGCCAGGAGAAAAAAATCAAGGTAGAAAATGAGCGGATTGCGTGCGGCACAATGGCGCCCATCGATTTCCTGGTTAGGGTTTTTAATTCCTTATACAAAACAAAGAAGACACTGTAGTGACTAAATCTAGCTAAAGGGGAAGACAACCCTAGAAAAACGTACTTTTCTTTCAAAAGTATACATTTAAGAAAATACTATTCAAAATTTTTTTTATAACTATGTTATGATTAGTTATTTAATAATAAATTTTAAAGAAAAAAATAATTAATGGTCGAAATACCATTAATATGTTAATGAAGTCGTATGGACATATTTTGCAATGTAAGTGCAAATCCAGAGCACCAAATGTTATTTGCACATGCAATGCGCCCCTTTTTGGAACTAAATCAAGTGAATAGTCATTTTGGCTTGAAGGATGACGTCAGCAACAGATTCATTTCAAATTTATTTTAATTTTTTTTTTTTTTTTTGAAAATAACAATGCATAACATAGTTGTGAAATTTCAGAAAAAGTATTTTTTATGCACATAGTTCATTTCATGGTCTTCCCCTTTTAGAAATTTAATTTGAAATTAACAGAGAAATACCTTACTTAGCCACTGTCTTCGTTCACCTTTAACTTTCTCTTTCTTAAAAACACAGCACTTTCCTTTTACTTTCGTAAGCTCGCTTAGCTGTAATACTCCGAAGTTAGCAGTGATTGCCAATTAAAGGGGCAATTTAGTATTTTTATTTTTATTTTAAATATTTTTAAATTAACAATTGCAATTCTATGCACTTTTGCCACATAATCATTTTTCGCTAAACAACAACATTTTGATAAAAATATGTTCTGGTCTATTATCTTGGATTGTGTTACACCGTTTCATAACGGCCATAAAATATGACAATGTTTTCATTCAATACTTAGATAAAAATGCAATAAAACACATAACTCTTGACAGACAATATGTTCCAATACCCTGCGAGCTAATCATTTTTGGTATAAAAAAGCATTGTACATATAGGGCGTATGACGTCACCGGTCGTTATTATAGAATGTATTGTATTCGAGTTAAGAGGATAAGACATAAATAGTAAATTCATAACAACTCTACTCTCTCTTCCATTTTCCCTATGCATGTTATGTTTACAAATTATCCACAGTAATTGTTTTTTTATTGACATTTTTCTCTGATATTATTTTAATTTAAAGGCATTGGATTTTCCTACATTAAAGGGAATCTATCGCATATATCGTCTGCTAGTTTTTCCATGTATTGTTTAGACAAGATACCACATATATAATTACTATGTAGTTTATAGTTGGTTTAAAAATACCCAATTGTTATTTTATTTTTCTTTAATGCAAATGACGTAACAATTGTCTAAACAACCGTCACATTTTTATACTTGGCATATACTGTATATTTTCTCCATTTGTCGGTTTGAAGGTTTATATTACTTTTTCCCATTTATTTCACATTTAGCTAAAAAACTAAATAGCCCCAATATAATTTATCCAATTTTCCCCCGTAAACATTTACTGACATGACACTCATTATTTAGTTTCTACAATGTAAAAAATATACTTTAAAATAGTAGTACTAAATTAATTTCACCAATTTCCCAGAATTGTGAAAGGGTTGACAGTACATAACAGATGATATGGGTATTTTTACCATACCTGTACATATACATGTAACGAGTGACGTCATCTCTATGGGCTACAAACTTAGCCACAGTAAAAATAACTATTTTAATCTCAATATTTTTCTCATTTCCCAACAGACAAAAACTGACACAAATACATTTTTCTATTTACTTAAAAATAATTTCATATGGAAATGTTTATATAGCTTTTGAGAATAGGGAGCGTATATTGCAGTTTTAAAGGGTGTTTCAGTAATGTTTATCACTCATATATAGAAATTTAAATGCAACACTATTTTCTAACCAAAAGACAAAAATAAATACAAAATACCAAAATTAAGAGAATATTTATAGCTATAGAGGCGAATTGCTTGGTCTTGCTTTTTAAAAAATATTGCAATTAATACAATAAAAATTAAACGCATCTTTCATGCAAATTTATCCAATTTTCAATTACTTTTATTAATTTGTAAAAATCGTCCATTTTGTCTTAGGAAAAAAAAGAACGCCGTGTTTTAACTGATTAAATATTCTATATTTTAACAATTTTATATATTTTTTTCTGAATTTTTGTTGCTTAAATACATGCATGTTATATGTGTAAAGATGCCAACATAAAACATTCATAACAAAAATGGTGCATGGCACATGCATGAGCACGTGCAAATATAGCATCAGCGAACGTGCTCTGCACTTACTAGTCCCCCTGTATTGCACGTGCGGCAAGAAATGCAAAGTGCATTATTTGAAATAATTAAGACAAGAAAAAAAAAACATCCGGGATAATTAGGCACACATTAATTCCGCTTTATGAACTACTAAATAAGACTTTTCAAATAAAAACTCCAATTCTGGCATAATGGCGTCGAGGTTTGTGCGTATATTCCCCCCTCTTATTTGTGTTTGTGGATGAATTTCAAATAATTCCAAGTTGAATTAAGTGAGTAATGAAGAGTGAATTAAGTTTGATTAAAAACTTTTACACCTCATAAATACAAGGCGAATTAAACGAAACGAAGACGAAAAGCATAATCGTAAATCAGCTCACAACACGTAGAAATGATTCGGAGCGAAAAATTCGTTGAATCAAATTAAGACAACACAAAAGATGTTTTGATTGAGATAAAACGTCTTGGCATAATTTTTAGAAGAGAAAAAAAACCATAATGATTTTTCGTGTATTGCGGACTAAGAAAATTATTTCAACGGAAGAAACCTTAAATATTTAATGGAGCATTAACTTTTGTGAGACACTTTTATCAGAAATTTGAGCAGAAAAGAAAAATTGACAAGTTAATTAAAAATACCGTTATTGTGAGCAGACATCGTATTTTCAGTTTTCTTAAACCTGAAATTGGTATAGTTATAATTGGGATAGTTTAAAGACCATCCTAGAAAAAAGCATTTTTCTTGCACTATTCCTAAGATTATAGTATTATAATGTTATCCGTACTTATTTCAAAATTAATTTAAGGAAAATAAGGTTCATGAACGAGATTACCATCGACTGATTAATGATGACATCTGGCCACGTGCACGAGCATAATTCAGAAAACCAAATTAAATTGGCACGTGCAATGCATCACCTTTTGGAATACATTGTGACCAAATGACGTCAGCAATAGCTCCATTCAAAGAACGATATTTCCCTTTAGCATTCAAAAATTGCATTAATTTTAAATCCACTTTATTTAATTTTCTATAAAATAAATACTCATAGCATACGTGTGAAAATTTTATTATTTTTTTTTTATATAAATTTGGCTTTAAAACATACTTCCCTCTAGGGTGGTCTTCTTCTTTAAACGGAACGCGAGCTATTCCTAAGCTAAAAATGGAAAACGCCATAATCATTTTGTTTTACATCATAACTTTTTGTGTTTTTCAGCGCCAAATTTCATATGAGTGGCAGCAGTAGTATCAGAGATCATCGAACATACCTCCTGTTTCTGGAACATCAATGTAAAAACGCCACATATTTTTTAGGCAACCATTACTTTGTGTTTTTCATGATTTTAACTGACTAATCTGTAACTGCCAAACCCAAGCTCTAGTAACGGCCAAGTATCATATGTGCGGCAAATATCTATATTAAAATCTGATAATTAGCTATCGTGGTACAAAATTTTAAATATATATATTTTTTTCTATTTTTTTTATAAATAAATATTGAAAGCATTGTCCATCATTGCCTGTCAGTTACGACAATATGACATTAGTTGGTAATAGGCTGACTTTCATAAAGTGCATTTTTTAATAGTATTTTATGCAAATACACGCCGAAAAAAAATCATAGAATGTAATGCCTTTACCATATTTTGTTTTATAGATTTTATCCCACGTGTTTTTCAACGGCAATTACAATTCCGAGTGTGTTTTTGTATAGAAAAAGTGAGCCTATATAAAGAAGGAATGGCAAAATTAAGCGAAATGTTTGTGGCCCCCAAAATTAGAAGAAAAACTGTTTGTAATTCTCAACACAAAATATTTAGCGTAAAAAAACGTTGAGAATTTCCTCTCATACTAACAAAGCTCAATTTCCCATTGAAGTCTGATCATGTTTACAAATGCTATTCGACTTTTTTTTTAAGTTTTCTTATAAAACTTAATTCTCAAGCACGCCTTTGAAGACGTGCATGGAATGCAGAAAGCATTAGCCCTAATGCGTTTATGTGTAAAAGAGCAAGCAGGTCGAATAATTGAGAGAAAAAAATATTTTAATTATAAAAAAAAGCTTTTAAAGCATCAGTAATTGATGAGTTGCGGACAAACAACAATTTCATCTATTGATAAACTTCATATTAAATTAAATTTAAAATTAATAAAAATAAACATTGGTAAGCCATATAACGATAACAAAATGCATTTTTATCATCCTCACAAATTTAATACATAAAAAGGAATTTTTATCTCCGTTAACCCCCTTCATGTAACATCCTGTATAACAAATTTGATATCAACACCTCTACTCATCTCCCCAACCAAGAAATAACTAAAAAAAAGGAAAAACACAAAATAATATTTTAGATATAGTAAAAGATCGTAATAAAACTAAGCACCCTTGTCTTCTCTTCGGCGTTAGTGTTACATAATTGATGGACGATGTTAACAAAACTATGGGTGTACATATAAAGTCATCAATTTGGTGCATCTGACTAAAATGCAGAATTGTAAAATCTAAGAAACATTATCAAACCATATAAAAGGCATATAATGCAAATCTGCATTTTTTCATATACCCCAGATTGATGAATTTATATATGTACCCCATATCAGCTCAAATTAATGTACAAGCTTAAACAGTGATTTAACACTAATAAAAATAATTCATTAATGATAGGCCTATTGTTTCTGTGGAAATTCTGAGCAAGCACTTGAGATATTGTGACAATTTATATAAATTTATTATTAAAATTTCTATACAATGATTGTTTAAGTTTAAAATTACTGCTAAGAAATGTATATGATGCAGCTGAGATAATTTTCCAATCGAAAATAATTAAATCTATTATATATATACACACACACACGCCCATTACCATTATCGCTTTAATACCTCATTTATCATTGTTAATAAAAACAGCAATATTCAAAAGTAAGGAAAATTCAATATGCCCATAGGCCTACATAAAATGTATTTACCTTTCAATTTATATAAGCTCCCAGGTTCTTTATTTGCTTTAAAAAAAATCAAGTGAAGTATTTTATCAGGCAAATATGTTCCATACTGGCATGGTATAGTTTCCAGTGCAAATAAAACCAGTTGGTTTTTTTTTCTTGCCTTTCGTTTGTTGACTAAATCCTATAGTAAATCCCAAGCATTGAACCCATAATCTCAAATTAAACCACACAAAAGTCTGGCAAAAAATCTAATTTACTAAGTCCATGAGAAAAGTTCAAAGTCAACAAGCTATTCTCAACAGAAATTATATAGGACTATCACACACCAGAATTGAAGAAATTCCGCCATTTTGTGCAGGTCCCTTATACATTCATTATATAGTCTGTTCCAACGAGTTTGATAATTTTGTGGGCTACCAGGTGGCAATTTTCAAGGATCTCTTGCAGTGCCGGATTAGACCCTGTGGAGGACCATATAGACAGTCGAAATCCTTGGTACTCCATCCCAAATTATCTCATAATGTGTTTTTGATTTTTTTCAAAATGCATAACCAACAATTTTAATAACCTAATTTTATTACACAAACATTAACAATTATTAATTATATAAAAATAGTAAACAAATTAACATATTATATGAACCTGGTTCGATATGGTTTATGTACGTTACATTAATACAGTATTGTCTCTAGTCTTTATAATGTAAAGCTTTTGTATCTTGGAGTTGATGGCTTCCATTAGTCAAGCCAAGCATGTAGACTATAAGGTTAGGATTTTATCAGCTATCCTTATACAAACTAATGACTCTTAAGAGCGGAATTTTGTATTCTTGTGTTTATATATAGACATGTGATGAACAATGTATAAAATGTTAAAAAAACAATACTTATAAAAAACCTTAATTATTGTAAAAAAAAAAAAAAAAGAATTCATTTATAAACTTATTGCATGCCCAAAAACGCAAATGCCAAGTGTCAATATAAATATATTTATTTAGAATGCTTGTGGCTGATGAAATCCTAACTATACAATAAATGGCAGCTTGCGCTGAATGACAACTGCAAGTGATCTTAAAAAACCACCGCCAGGTGGCCAGTCGAGGTCCCAAAAGTATAGGAGCCGAGAACATATAGAAATCTATATAGGTGACCTTACATGAACTCATACAGGGTGTTCCCCCATGCGTGCCCATTGGGCCAAATGAACCCAAAACACGCCTTCCTAATAATGCTTAAATTTCTTTGATAGAAATCCATATACAACAGTTGTTATATTTTACTGTGTTTTTTTTTCTTCTCAATGAATGGTTGGCTAACATGCAATGAATAGCTGATGTGTTTTTTCTCACGCCATTGCAGTCAGTTTAGCGCCCAATTGGCTTTCCCTATTTTTTTGCCAATCAAACTCTCAGAACAAATTCGTTTCTGACCGTCAGAAAACGTGTCGGACAAATAGTTTATTACGTCCATTTATTTTCCCAAGCGTAATGCCATAACGACGTCATGAAAATAACATTCAGGTAAAATATATATATGTACGTATCAAGAAAAAAAAATTGAAAATGCTTTGGCCAGAGTTTCTGTTCATGATTGTAAAGCAATGTTGAAAGCAAAGTCTGACCACAATCACGCTTTCAAACTTTTTTCGAATAATTTGTACAGAAATTTGATGAAATACTTGAATAGAAAAATAATAGTTAATCACTAAAGTATGTGATGAATCATTTATCCATCATTTCCTATACGATTTTGTAACAGCGCACTAAGGTGGCTATGAACGCCCAACCGCAGACAGCATAGTGCAAAGCCTCAGGTCTTGTGGTGAGGATGAGTTGCAGAAGAGTTAAGAGATGACAGTAAAGTGGGAAAGACTGCAGTCGTGGCCGACTTTGCGCGGTACCGCCAACCACTCAACCATAATCCTAACCCACACAGGGTTCATACTAAATTCTATAAGTATTGCCTAAGTTGCCCTGACATTCCATAACCATTAACTATGTTTTCCCTGACTCTCCCTGACAGAAATAACCATTTTCCCTGACAAAATAAACATTTTTACCGACATTTTAATGAATTATATAGAATAATAAACAATATTTTTTGCATATTTAATGTTAATGACTCTTGAAATATTACACTCTTGGAATTGAGAAACAAGGGTGCTCCTGGTTTAGAAAAGTCTCCAGAAAAGCAGACATTCTTGCGGGGAAAAAATGTTCCTATATTAAAAGTATTGAATGGATGCCCTAGTGTTTGCAATAGCTGGTTCCTACATGTTGGGAAATGTGGGGCTATGTAATGAATGTTGGAATACAATGTTGGAAATTGATGGGTGTGG
>JAQFYV010000542.1:0-10969 GCA_034695065.1 Choneiulus palmatus | reverse complement strand
AAGGTTCAATCCCATAAAGATTGAAAACGAGAAATATACAATAAAAGCATAAAAAGGATGTTTTTGCACATGCGGAAGTAGAATACACTATATAGAATAATAGCGCATTTCACCCATCCTGTAGATTCTCTAAGCATGTTTTCTTTTGTGGAAAACATTGGTTTTTTAAGGAAAGAAAGAAGTCATGTCTTAAAAGTAGAAATTCTACTAGATTGGTTTTCTATCTCAAAAACTTTTTCTTAATACCACCACATTGCATTGTAATTATAGCTGACACTTTTGGATTTTCCTTGCTCTAAGAATAGGTAAATCACGGTATAAGATAATGAAAATTGTTTGTCGCTACTAATTTTTCAATTTGTCCATACAAAAAAAAATTAAAGTTTTTGTCACTTTGGAATGAAAATGGCAGAAATGATCGGCGCTTTAGTACGTAATTGAAAAATTCAAACGGTTGGTAAGATGTCACCTTGTCCAAAAGTGCTTAAATTTTGATTTTTTGTATTTCCTCAAAAGTCATAAAATGTTATTTTCTGTCGTACATTTCTTAAAATTGAGGCTAAGACAGGCCTTAGTTTAAGAACAATTTTAATTTGGTGCAACCATAAAAATTTCTGTTGTTCAAAATGACTTTCACGACTTCTTTTCTAAGACTCGGTTAAACACAAGGTTTTTAAAATTAATTCTGAAATCTTAAAGCTTAGGTTTTCATTTGGTTTTATTTGATGATTATGAGCAGATTTAGTCTAATTTTGAATAACAAATATTTTAATCTTGTGTAATTTCTAGTATAGTAGAAGTTGAACAAAATTAATGACTTAAATTAAGGCCTGTACTATTAAGAATATCTTTTTTATACTAATATCAGTTCTCAGTTATATAAATGTCAAGTTCACATGCTTATGTCATCATTTTAATTTTTTATATATCCCAAAATTGACGTAAAATTACAAAAAATCAACCCAAAGATGTTCCAAAAATTTAAATAATGGCATTTTGTCACAGTTCAATTAGCCTCTGGATCTGGTTTACAATGCCAACAGAAATTATTTCATTTTGTTTACACTTTTTTTAGATAGGAAAGTTTAAACTGAGCTAGTTTGGTATTGCCATTTTTATCATTGTATATATAAGACATTTTTGGGTTTTTCTTTTATTAATTAAAAAGCCGTGTACAACCATTGATCTTAACCTCAAAGTTTCAATGCTACAATTGCTATAATCTGTTCCATTCTTACCCCTGCAAAAATGTAAAGCCCTCTGGTGTGCCTCTTATGCGTAACTGACGCCTCGTATTAATCCGCCTATGGTTTTATTTACAAGATGGCGACTGCCAAATTTCAAAATGCATCACATCAAAATGGTGGTCTAGTTGGTAAGACACCTGACTGGCAATCGGGAGACCTGGGTTCAATTCCCAGGTCGTCTGTCTTGACTTTGGCTTTCATGGTTTCTCAAAGTTCCTCCAGGCAAATGCTGAGGCAGTTCCACTAAAAGTCGGCCACGACCGCACTCATCTCACATTAAAACTCGTATTAAATAGGATAGTTATCCTGACAGTGAGATTACCCCCCTACTAAATGTTATTTAATTGCTGACTGTGGGGTAATAAGTTGAATTGAATTGAAGTTAATGTATATTTTTTAAGGAAAGATGCTTTTTTATAGGGTGGCCTTCCCCTTTAATTTTTTATGAAATAATTAAGCATTGTTATGCAATTTTTGGGAATAGTATATAGAATACTGTTGAAAGAAAAATACTTTTTTCTAGGGTGGTCTTCCCCTTTAATTTTTTATTAGATAACTGTCATAGTTATGCAATTTTTGGGAATAGTATATAGAATACTGTTGAAAGAAAAAAGTATTTTTTATAGGGTGGTCTTCCCCTTTAATTTCTTATTAAATAACAATGCTTAACATAGTTGTGCAATTTTGTAAATAGTATTTTGTTAATGTATACATTTGAAAGAAAAAGTAATTATTTATAGGGTGGTCTTCCCCTTTAATTTTTTATTAAATAACAATGCTTAACATAGTTGTGCTATTTTGGAAATAGTATTTTGTTAATGTATATTCATGAAAGTTTGATGCTTTTTCTAAGGTGGTCTTCCCCTTTAATCATTTTATGAAATACACAGCTAAACATAGTTGTGCAATTTTGGGAAAAGTATTTTGTTAATGTATACATTTGAAAGAAAATAGTACTTTTTTCTAAGGTGGTCTTCCCCTTTAATTTTTAATGAAATACATAGCTAAACATAGTTGTGCAATTTTGGAATTAGTATTTTGTTAATGTATACATTTCAAAGAAAAAATTCCTTTTTTAAAGGGTGGTCTTCCCTTTAATTTTTTATTAAATAACAGTGCTTAACATAGTTGTAAAATTTTTGAAATAATATTTTGTTAATATTTATTAATGAAAGTTTGATGCTTTTTTCTAGTGTGGTCTTCCCCTTTAATGTTTTTTTTTTCAGTACGGTAAACTTTGCGGTCATGGTCGGCCGTTGCAGCGCCTTCCTGCGGCAAGGTAATCCCTTTGCGGCCGTGGGCATAAGCGTCGTGGCATTGACATTGGAATATGTTGACCGAGAACTTGCCTCTTTAAAGGTGAACCTTCCTCTACAGTGGCTCAAATGTTTCTGGCTTTTTTTGCACAGAGTTCGTTCGCACTCAAGTTCATGACTTTTTTTCGTGTACTGATGCTGTTCACTATGACGTCATCATCCAATCACTTTCACTTGGTGAATTACTTTGCCGAAGGCAGCGCCATGCCAGTATTTAAAACAAGTGGACCTTTCGCGCGGATGGACATTTTACAAGTGAAAGTTCAGGAAAAACACGGACCTCTCTCTCTCTGGTTAGGATTTGGAAATTGTGTACTTTTCAAAAACTACAACTCCGGATACTGGAAGTTTTGGATTTTTCAAAGATTTTTAATACGGCGATATATCGGCTTTAAAAGTGCTCAGGATATCTCTGTTAATTAACCAGGTAAGACAATACTGTTTTTTTATTTTTTTTTTACATTCATTTTTGATAATTTTAAGTTTTGATTTTTCTTGGTTGCAATATTTGCAAAAGTTTTAGTTTGTGGTTTCAAGTGCAAGGTTTTGAAAATTCAGGTTTAAATTTTTTGGGAACAAAATTTTAAATAAAAAATATGTCAACTTGGAATTTTTGCTAGTTTTAAGTTGTGATTTTTCTTGGTGTTTTTAGATGCAATATTTGCAGTTGAAATTTTTGCAAAGTTTTTAGTTTGTGGTTTCAGTTTTTGAAAATAATTGTTAAGTGCAAGGTTTGAGAAATTTAGCTTTTATGCTGAAATTTAAAATTTTTGGGAAGAAACTTTTTAAAAATATGTCAACTTGGAATTGGTGAACAGTTTTCAAGTTTTCATGTCATTGTTTTATATTTTTGTAAATTTCTGTGAAGTTATCTTCCTTTCTTTACACTTATTCCTAAATTCTGTTATCAAAATTTCTGTGTTTTTCTTGGGATGTTTCAGAGATTTGCATGAATTTGTGTGATTTTTCAGCTATTTGGAGCATGATTTTCTCAAAATATGAAAAAGTTTCTTGTGAAATTTCCCTTCGTTTTCTTAGCATTTCACTTAAATTTCTTCCACTCTTTTCCAATAATTTTTAGCCAAGTGGTTTTGCAAAATTCCTTCCACAGAATTTCAGAATTTCCAAACTTAAAGAAAAATATCTCATTTTAAGTTGAATTTAATTTTCACAAAATTCTGGAAAATGTCTTGATATATTATGGTATGTAGCCTATCTTCTGCTTTAATATCAGTTTACTTTTTCATAGATATTTTCAAAATTTCTGGCAAGATTTCCTCAGAATTTTTTAAAATTTCTTGGTGATTTTCTTGGGATTTTACAGAAAATTTAATACATTTCTTGTATGATTTTTCATTAATTTTAAGCACAATTTTTCAATTAAAATATTTCAAGCTAAAAAGTTTAAATTTTTTTAATATTATAGAAATTTTCCATAAATTTTCAAATTAATTTTAGGCATTTACTGTGGTGTCAGTACTTCGTTTTTAAATTTCGGAATTTTGTATGTGTATAGTTGCCAAAATTTAAATTTGTTTAGATTATGATGTGAATTTTCTGTGAAATCTTTGGAAATAAATTTTTGGATATGTCTGCTATGGTGTGAGTGCTCATTAATATTTCCCTAATTTCTTTATATGTATTTTTTAACAACTTTTAATTTTGTTATTTTAAATTATTTTGCAAATTTTCCGAAAATTCTGCAGTAAATTGCCATTTTTACAAAAATCTCTTCCCAGTTTTCAGAAGATTTTGGTATTTCTCGAAGGGGGTACCTTTTTATTTTTTTGCAGAAATTTTTTTTAGCCCACAAAGCCATTGTATTATTACTATGCAGACATTATTCAAAAATGCAATTTTGTTTTTGGAAAAAAAATTCTCAAAAATTTTCATGGCAGCTGGAGGAGTGGGATAGTCTCTCTCTCACTCTTTTTCTAAAGAAATTAAATAGACAATTTGGAAATCCTGCTGCTTTTTTTACTGAATGTCGAATAGCTTTATTGTGTTTTTATCCCCCTCTTTTTTGCACAAAAAATTGAGTGTTTTGGGTAGCTATGATGAAGGGCCAAGCTGTTCTAAAATTATCCCAGAATTGCTTGAACATTCTGTTGAAAATTTTTGAAAAATGCTTTTTTGGGATTTTTTTTAAAATTAAAAACTAATTTTTAAGCTATATTTCAAATTTAAGATTTTGCATAAATTTCAAATTAAAGATTTTGCATAAATTTCTAAAAAGAATTACTTTGCAGACTCGTGCAGTAGATTTTGTAAAAAATCAGCAAATTCAGCGAAAATGCAGCAAATGTTTTCGAAAAAAAATTTAAAATTTGCCTAAAATGTTTTAATGTGATAATACTAATTTTAATTTGGTATTCAATTTGTCATTTTTATTAAAGTTTTCTACAAATGTATTAATATTTTCAGCTGAAAAAAAATGCCTCTTAAAAAATTTCTAAAACAATTTACCAAATTCATGCCAAAAATTCGCATGAGTTAAATTTTATTATTTTTCGAAGAAAAAGTCGTGAACATTTACTGTAACTTTGAATTATTTACTCGTATTTTTCCGAATTTTCATAATTATTTCCCCAAAATTGCAATTTTCTTTTTAAGATTTTCATCTGCAAACAGTAGTGTAGGCTACATTTCCATGTTTTCTGTGTATGGTTGTCACTGATGAGATGATGCTTTATATTTCACTTTTTTCATTATTTTCACCCAAAATCAGCTTTTTTGATGAAAATTTCTGGTTTCCTGTTTATGAGTATCGTTGTTGGATACCGAATTTTTCATTTTCAATAATTTCATTGTTTTCTCTCAGAATTTTATAATGTTCTTCTTCTTTAAAAATTTCAATTTTTTTGTATCTGTAAGCAGTTTAATGTCATCGCTGCCGAAATTTTCATTTCAAATATTTTTCACTATTTTTCACCCGAGATTTTCTGCATTTATTAAAAGTATTGGAATTTTTTTATTTATTTATGGATATCGTTGTGGGCTAGCAAATTTTTCAATATTTTGGATTATTTTTCACTTAACATTTTCTCTGATTTTTTATGAGAAAAATTTCTGCTAATTATTTATTTACGAGAAATTTTTCATCCGCAGACAGATGGTTTCAGTTTCATGTTCTCTGTTATCGAATTTTTCATTTTCAATATTTTTCAATTTTAAACCTAAAATTTTCTCTGCTTTTTTTTCTGGTAAAAATGTCTGCAAAAATTTCTTTCGAGATTTTTTTTAATTCACAAAAAATGTTTGCAGTTTCTCTGTGTATGGGTATCGTGGGCGACAGAATTTTTCACTTTCAACTTTTTTCATTATTTTTTACCCACAATTTTTTCTGCTTTTTTGTTGGGGAAAATTCTGCTAATCTTTTATTTGAGGGAGTTTTCTTTTTCATCCACAAACATATGTTTGCAGTTTAATGATTTTTTTGTGTATGGATATCGTTGTGGGCTACCGAATTTTTCATTTTCAATATTTTTTCATTTTTTTCACCTGGGAAATATTGGCTGGACAGACAGGTGTATATTTATAATTTTTTTTGTTCAAAAAAATGTAAATTAATAGAAGCATTCAGGTGAGAAATGCATTGCTCCCACATCAACAACCCTAAGCCACTTTTTAATAGATATTTATTATTGTTGTATAGGAAGAAATTACCAAAAAAATAAGTTGCTATTTCTTCCGCCCACTGCTTTATAAATAATGTTTTTTTTCTGGCATATCTCCTTTAGTGGTCACTTTTTCCCATTGCTAAATACCTGTTGATTTCACGCCTCAAGTGCTCACCTGTTCACTTCCTCACTCTCACCACTTTTCATTCTCATGCCAAATATTTTCACTTTTCTGTAAATTTTTTAGCCAAAATAATCCCACAATTTTTAGCAAAATTCTGGCAAAATTCCTCCAGTGGTGGGTTGGCAATAAGAGAATTCAACATTGCAAAAATTCATTGTATTGTTTGAATTCTGGGAGATTTGGTCGTTGTAGTAGACATTTTTTATGAAAATTTAATTCTGCAAAAATGTTTTGTTTTGCTTTGACTGAAATTCTGCAAATTTTGAGAATTTCTTTTGGGGGGTAAAAAGTGGAAATTGTGCTAATTTATTTGGAAATTTTTAGAAGCGAATTTTTTGTGTTAATGTTTTAATTTTTTAATTTAATGAAGTTAATTTTTGTTTTTTGAAATGTTACAATTTTGGTAGGAATTCTTGGGAATTTGTGAAATTGCTTTAATACTGAATGGATTTGTTTCATGGAAAATGGGCAATTTTTATAGAATTTGTTGGAAATTTGGGGGCAAGTTGTAATATTCTAGGCTAATTCGTTTTTCTGGAAAATGAGGATTTTTTTGGAAATTGGAAAAGAAAATTTATTTTCTGGAAAATGTGCAATTTTCGTAGAAATTCTTGGAAATTTGTTAAATGCTTTTAACATTGTGGAACTATTTTGTTCTCTGTAAAATGGCAATTCATATAGAAATTATGGAAAATTTGTAGAAATTTTTTAAAATTGTGTGGAACTAAAATTGCTTTTCTGGTAAATGTGTGCAAATTATGTAGACATTCTTGGGAAATTGTAGAAAACCACAATTTCTACAAAATGTGAATTTTTTTCATAAGTTCTTGAAAATTTTAAGAAACGTTTGGGGAAAGCTAATGTTTTCTGGAAAATGTGTAATTTTTGAGAAATTCTTATA
This sequence comes from Choneiulus palmatus, assembly GCA_034695065.1. Lineage (NCBI taxonomy): Eukaryota > Metazoa > Arthropoda > Diplopoda > Julida > Blaniulidae > Choneiulus > Choneiulus palmatus. Next base: position 3,701 of record JAQFYV010000542.1, on the reverse strand, counting down.
AATTTGTAGACAGGTTTAAATATTGTGAAGTTAATTGGTTTATTGGAAAAGGTATAATAATTATTTTGGGAAATGTTTATGAACTTTTAGTTAAAAGTTAGTATAGAAAAAAAATCAACATTTTTGTGTGTAAAAAAGCATGAGTTTTTTGTGTGTAAAAAAGCATGAGTTTTTTGTCCAGCACTTTGTAAAGGCAATTTTGCGAAATTTTATTTAATGTCTATAAATTTCTGTAAAATTTCAGACTGTCAATTCCACTCGAGTGTATTATATTTATGGGAATATTTTGAGAACATTTTCAGTAATTTTTATATAAGTTAGGTAAAATTTTTGATAGTTTTAGTGAAGTTTTGTAAAAATCATTGGCTAAAATTTAAATTCAGTTTAATGTAAAATCTGTGCACAACATCCGATATCTTTCTTCTAAAATGAATCTTGAAAAAACTGAAATTTCAAAATTTCTTTGAAAATTCTAAAATTGCAATCGAAATTTCCTCGCAATATTCCCTTGCTAAATTTTTCGAGGAAAAAGTTTGTAAATTTCTTAAACTGAAATCTATATATGAAATAGTAAAATTTGTCCAAAATTCTGACACAACTGCCTGTTGAAAACCTGAATTCTCGAAATTTGTCTGAAAATTCTGAGAATTTCCTCGCAAGATCCCCAGACTGAAACTTTCCATGAAAAATTTTGCAAATTTTCCAAAAACGAAAATCTGAGAAAAGCGAAATTTCTCCAAAATTCTGTCACTGTGCACGAACGAGGCCACTAACACTGAACTTGAGTTGGAGTCTGAGGTAGATCTCACCTTGATCTCCAAATGATCATCTCCACCAGGGGTCGCCACCCTCACCTAAATCCTAACCGAGCAGTGATGATGTCACCCATCCTCACCGATCTCACCTCGATCTTCGACTGAATTCTCACCTGTGCTGCAGCCTGACTGACCATGCAAGGGGCGTGGCTTAGAGGGAGATCTCAGGCACGTCATTGGTTCACCACTTTCTTCTCAACCTATCACTTTCACTTTCTCATAATAGTGACCGTCAGGGGGCGCCCTGTCCCGATGGTGATTGTTCCAAAACCTGTATTTTTTAACTTTTTTTTTTCTCAAAACTTTTACCTAATACTTTATTGAGTTGCTCAACTCGTTTCAAGTTCAGTCTTTGATCTTGAACTTGACCAATGTGGCAGCACCTTGGCTCAGCTCAAGCTCCGCTGAGTTTCTCGGTCAGGTCGGTTCGGTGATCGATCGATGCTCATTTGTTGAGTTTAGGCGTACTGCCGATGCACTCCGGTGACTTTTGGAAAGAGAAAGTTGACACCTATAACGAGCTGATCTCGTTCGATCTACTTGTTTCGATCAATCGCTGTTGTGCCCCGCACAGGAATTTCTAAACATTTTCTCAGCGGTTGTTTGGGAATTTTGCAAAATTCAGGATTTTTATTGTAATTTTTTTAAAAACTTTTTTGTTTGTGCTGTAATGTGGCGAAAGGCGAAAGTGCTCTGCTTTAAGATCCTAAAGGCCAGCAAGGTGCTTAGAAATTTTGATAATTTTATATTGATTGGGAAATGTTGTGTTGAGAATTTTTAAAAGTTTATGTAAAATTTTGGTAATTTTTAAGAGTTTATTGAAAAATTGTGAATTTTGATGCTTTTTCAGTTTGTGAAAGTATAATTATTTTTCAAGTTTGTTCTAAATTATTGATAATAACTAGTTACTAAGTTGTTTGCAAAATGTTGATAATTTTGAAATTTATTTAAAATTTTGATGTTTTTTTAACGTTTATGGCAAAGTTAAGTTGCTTGCAGAAATTTAATATAATTTTCAATTTATTGCAAGATTTTGATGACTTTAGGAAGGTTACTGCAACATTTTTATTATATAAAGTAAATGCAAAATTAAGAAAATTGTCAAAATTTGTTGAAAAATAATTGTTAAGTTTATAGCAAAATGTTGATAATTTTTAATTTTATCGCAAAATGTTGGTAATTTTTAAGTTTGCTATGAAATTTTGATTGTTCTTAAGTTGTTTGCAAAATTTTGATAATTTTTAAAGTTTATTGCAAAAATTTTATAATTTTAAAATTTATCCCAAAAAAATTTACTTTTTTTTAGTTTATTGCAATATTTTTATACTTATTAAGTTGTTTGCAAAACCTTGATACTTTTTTTTGAGTTATTTGAAACTTTTTGATAACTTATGTGCATTTTTGGAAATTTTCTAATCGTATTGCTAAATTTAGATAATTATTAAGTTTATTGAAAATTTTTATAATTTTTAAATATTTTCTTTCAAACTTTAGATCATTTGTAGGCTTTGAATATGATTTTATATTAAACTTTTCTAAAAAAATAAAAAGAGTATTATTGAAAAAAAAAATAAATAAATGTTTTTTTATATATATTTTGCAAAGTTAGTAAAGTTTTTAAAATTTTTCTTAACATTATTCTACAGGAATCTCGCATCATGAGGTCCAGGGAAAAATTTCGGAGGTATGGAACACTCATTGGATTGCTTTATATTTTACTACTGGATCCGGCAATCGTCACTTCAGGTAAGAAAATATATTTTCTGAAAATATTTTCATATATTTATTCACAAATATGTTACACTTATTTTGTAAATGGATATTTGGCTGCTGCTATTTGATATCATACATATTTTTTTAATTTTATTTTTATTTACATTGTGTTTTCTTGCATTTTTATCTACATAAATATATTTTTATACATATGAAAATATATTATTACATTTCTTTATTCTATACATTAAAGGGGAAGACCACCCTAGAAAATATTTTTCTTTCAAGAGCATTCCATTAAGAAAATATTCCGAAATTTAACAATTTTTTGCATAACAATTTTATAAATAAAAACAAAACAAATTGAAATGACTGTTGCTGATGTCATAGACCCGTTCATTCGAGCAAAGAAGAATGTACTCGCGTGATTTTGTTCCAAAATGTTTTGCATTGCACGTGCAAATTACACTCGGTATACTTTAATTTGCACGAGCCAATTGCACTAGGTGTACTTTTAATTTGCACGTGCCAATTGCACTCGGTGTTCTTTAATTTGCACGTGCCAATTGCACTCGGTGTTCTTTAATTTGCACGTGCCAATTACACTCGGTGTGCTTTAATTTGCACGTGCTAATTACACTCGGTGTGCTTTAATTTGCACGTGCCAATTACACTAGGTGTGCTTAATTTGCACGTGCCAATTACACTCGGTGTTCTTTAATTTGCACGTGCCAATTACACTCGGTGTACTTTAATTTGCACGTGCTAATTACACTCGGTGTTATTTAACTTGCACGTGCCAATCACACTCGGTGTTCCTTAATTTGCGCGTGCTAATTACACTCGGTGTTCTTTAATTTGCACGTGCCAATTACACTAGGTGTTATTTAATTTGCATATGCATTATAAAATGTGGGTCTTTAACATGTTAATTGTATTTATGCCATTATTTATGTTTTCTTTAATTTATTATTACCTAACTAAGCATAACATAGTTGTGAAATTTTGGGAATAGTAGGCCTATTTTTTAAGGTATACTCTTGAGGAAAAAATACTTTTTTTCTGTTGTGGTCTTTCCCTTTAACCAAAAAATAAAATAAAGGTCTATGACGTTTTTAAAAACCATGAATAGACAAAAAGCAAGAATTCTTCGTAGTTATATTCGATTTTCTC
>JAQFYV010000541.1:0-10972 GCA_034695065.1 Choneiulus palmatus | reverse complement strand
TGGGATATTTATTATATATTGTATAATATTCCTAATTGATATTTATTATAGATTATATAATATACAGGCCTAACTGATATATATTATATATTATATAATAAATAGGCCTAACTGAGATATTTATTATATATATTATATAATAAATCAGTTCATTTTATATTTATTAGATATTATATAATAAATGTACATAAATTGTTATTAAAAAGGTATTGGTTTTATTGGGATTTCTAGGCCTAATGGATAGTAGCAACCCTGGCGGCAATTCCTATAACTAGCGTCACTAAGGAGTTAAAAAACATGGTGGTTGCAAAATGACTATAGACAAATGATACGATATCGATCTTGATATCGATATGAGGCGATTTGATGCAATAAACGATATACCCACCTAGGATGCCTCCTCACTCCCGTCCATTGAAAATACATCGCTAGGTCAGGCCATGTATATATAGAGGGCTATGGCATTAGCGGCAATTTTAAATGCGGATCCAGGAATTTTTCCGCAGATATTTTTCCAGGGTATTGGGGGGTCCATGTCATTCAAGATCGCTTAAAAACGTTTTCAGCATTGATAAATTGTACCCATAGTACCCCGGTAACTGATTAAACACGATTACTGTATACTTACAGTGTATTGAGGTATTTATTTCTTGCATGTAGTTCATCTCACAGCTATCACCAATTAGGCATATTTGGTTGTACATTTATAATCATATTGAGCAGGTTTTTTATTAGCACTCTTGAAAGCATTTTCTGTAGAATATTCCTTGTGGAAAATTAGGCACAAATTCTGCAGGATTTTCCGGCTTTCTAAATGAATAGCTCAGCAGATACTTACAATTCTGCAGAAAAAATCCCACTTTTCTTCAAAGAATATTCTGCAGAATTTTGCTGGGTATGTTTTCATGGGCACCGTAATCATTTCATCAAATCCATTTTTAATTATAAATTATATATCATTCTATAACCAAACAAAACATAAACAGTGCAATGCTTTTCTTCTATTTAGCTGTTCTATTCAGTTAATTGTTGATATTAATTTAATATCAATACTATAGCATCATGGAGAATTTGCAGACCAAAAGAAGTTAGATGAGTCAAGGTTATTGTGGTCCAAATGAAGACTACTTGAAAAGTAATGTTTTGGCAATCTCCCCAGCAAAAATTACTGCAAAAAATCAATATATAGTTTCTGTAAGTTTTCTGAAGTAAAAAATAAAATCAGAAAGTTAAAGAAACAAAAATTTGGGAAACACTTGCAGAAAAACTGTAGAAAACTGCAGTTTGTCTATAAGTAGGTTTATTCCTAAAACAAGAGCTATGAAAAAGATGGCAATTTCACCACAAATAGACCTACTTCCAGACAAACTGAAGAAAATCTGTAGTTTTCTACAATTTTGCTGTGAGGATAGCCTACTTCCTATGTTTTTGTTTCATAAACTTTTTGCAGTTTTTTAACTAAGAAATCTGCAGAAACGTCAGATTTTAACTACAATCATATTTTAAATAAAAAAGTTATTTCTAAATGGTAGTGCATATAAAAATATTCCATATCAACATTTTGCCGACTATGTTCAGCCTAGTTTATTTAAAAAAGAAAAAAAAATAGAAGAAACAAAAACGTGGTATAATACACCCTTTACACCCCCAGTGTGGTAGGAAAGTGAAGTGCAATCCAGACCACAAATGCTAAACAGTACCTGCTGGTTATAGTGGCTGTGCGATTGGAGGGTTGCATCAGAGGTGTTGGAGGCATAATAGGCAATAATATGCGATTTTTTGGAAAACAAAGGTGATCGGTGGGTTCAGATGGACCAATGTTCATTAAGGTTGAGTGGAAAATTTTGCAAAAACATGATGGAACTTCGGTAACTGAGCACTTTCTATAGCCTATAGTCGGTTCCAACAATTTTGAGACTTGGGCGTGCCTATCTTTTATGATCGCTTGTAGTTGCCTTCCATGTAAGCTTGCGCAGACTTGCGGCTCATTTGGTCTGCTAAAATGACGTCCGACTGCAAATGATCATAAAAATCGGCTGCTAGAATACATTCACAGGTCTCAAAATTGTTGGAGCCGACTATAGCGATGAGTTTTTCATATCAAGGCCATATTGCTTTTACATTATTCCTGAATAGGGTCGGCCTGATTCTCTAAGGTGGCTATGTTACTACATAATAACAATTTTCCGTTCAGACCACCTTCTGTTATTTTGATGTAACCAGAGTTGGCACAATAGATAAACAGAGATGCCAAATCCGCTCTTGGTTATGACCAATTAACTTCCTGTATTTCACTGGCGGCTCCGGAATTTTAGATCAGGGGGTAGCCTACAATCAGGGGCTAGGCCATCTTTAAGTTGAGGTTTGCATCCTATCCGGGGCACTGGGGGCCTGTATTTTTTCACAGAACAGGGGATATGATCATACCCTCGTACCTCCCTGGCATCGCCAGTGCTGTATTTACTTTTAAAAATAAATACAACTAAGCAAGTTTTACTAGTCAAGTTGACTTGTTTGTGTATGAAGTTATTTAAATTAATACAAACTTTTGAGGTGGAGGCAATTTAAAGTGTGTGACTGAGTACAAAATACCTGCCAAACTATGTTAGTTTAGTTTCTAGCTCGAGTCTGTGACACATTCAATATCGGAAAAGAAGCCATTTTGAAGGTTTCATTTACAAACTATTTTGACTAAAAAGTAAGTATATAAAGTTTTTTCATCCTACCTTACACATGACGAGGTATTATTTCGGCACGAGATAGTAAATTCCTCAAGGCACTAGAAATCAGTTCCTCATTGTTCGAAATCCAACTCTGTAAAGCCGTTGACGCAAATTCTTTATCATAAGGCAACAGCATTAAAATAACCATCACAGTTGCCTCTTGCACACACCAAGCCACTAGAAAAGATAAGAGAAACACTAAATACTAAATACTAAAAGTGAGCTTCCTTGACTTCACCTGACCATAAACTCAATTTTCTCTAATGTTCCCTGATTGATATAAAAATGTTCCCCGACAGTTACATGAATTACAAATAACAATTAGAAAATATTTTAAGAATCTGTAAAATTTTAGAAATTGACACTCAAAGATGCTTCTTGTTTAGTAAATGCTCCAGAAAAGCAGCCATTTTGGATGAAGAAAATGCTCATTAAATGCATTAAATGGATGATATATATTGTTTTCAACCAGAAAGGAGTTACTCGACTAGTGAAAAAAACCATGTTATTACACTGTATAAATTAAAAATGACATCCAATTGAGACTTAAGAAATATCCCTAACTTTTTGGGTTATCGTACTTTGGGAATTTATCTGAACAAATTTCTCTTCCTTGACTTTTCCTGACTTTCCAGGTCAGTATGAACCAAGTAATTCAAATTATGATTTAAATTTCACTAGCTACTTTTTCAATAGCTTTCTAATGCTGCTAACCTTATCCTGATCAGAGTACAAGTACCATGTGAATGGAACATCAATTTGGAACTTCATAGTAGACATTTTGACTAATGCTGCTTTTATACAGGTACTCAGTAACGATTTAATCAATAAATTAATCCCGGCAATTCATACCTGGCACTGAAAGTGATTTTAACAGCAATGACTGCATGGTTTTCAATACTTCAACTGCAGAGGTTTTGTCTGCAGCTGGACTCTGCTTTGTGAGGCCACCTGAAAAATAATTAGTGGCTTTAAACCTTCAGGTAATTTTCTTCCCTATTGCGTACATTTATAATCTGTTTTGAAATGAAAGTGCATAACCCACATGCTAGGAGAAATACAAAACTTAAAAAAATAAATTATAATTTAAGAAGAACACCACCCTAGAAAAAAGTAATTTTTAAGAGTATACATTAAAAAAATAATAATCCTACATTTTCATAACTGCCTAGCTATTTTGTAAAAAATTAAAATAATTTGAAAATGAAGACTGTTGCTGACATCATATAGCCTTTCATTCTAACGAAAGTGACTTTAATCGCATGATTTTGTCCCAAAATGTAGTGCATTGCGTCTGCAAATTACATTTGGTGTTCTGGATTTGCACATGCTTTGAAGCATGTGGCTATGCATTGTCATTAACACGTCAATGGTATTTCGGCCATTATTTTTTCTTTAATTAATTATTAAATAGTTGTGAAAGTCTGGGAATGGCATTTTCTGAATGAATATTCTTGTCTTGAAAGAAAAATACTTTTCCTAGAGTGGTCTCCCCTTTAATGAAATATAAGTGAGGCTGTAACATACCCACGAGATAAAGGCAATGTGCCATTGCAGAATCTGTAATGATTTCAGAGTCATCCGCAGGTTTCTGACTCCAAGACTGCAGAATGGGCCACAATTCCTCTCTGATGAGGTAGTTATTAGTCCATTTCCAGCCTTCTACTTTACCAAGTAGTTCAAGTGCTTTCACGGTTTCGAAAACCTGACCTTGATCATCTAATAAGAAATGCAACATGAAGAAATTCAATTTTACATATTAAAGGTCAAATAAGCTACCCAATTTCCCATAAATCCACTTAAAAACATGCATTTTGATTATTTATTAAACGTGGAGCATGAATTATAATGGTTCTTTCAGAAGATTGTACATTCTTAAATCTCAAGATCCTGCATATTATTTGCAACATAATTTACATTCATTCGCTGAAAGATGTGTTGTACATTCTTAAGAGTTTACATTTTGAAGCCACATTTTCATTGAATCATAATTTAAAATTACTTACCATTTTTCAATCGCTTTACTAAACAGCTGGTTAATTCTTTTATGCTGGTCTGCGGTAAATTCAAATTGAAGTGATTGAGCAGGAAACTCGAGGCCGTAAATTCCTTGGAGAATCCAATAATAGAATTTTTCTTGTTGAGGGTGAATAGGAAAACTTTTAATAAAGATTTTTCGGCTAGAAAAAATAAAAGATCGTTAGGCTTTAATTCAGGGATAATATTCCAAGTTTACAACGCCAATCCATGCAATTAAACTTACAATTTTCAGAACAGTGAAATATGTGTGGCCAGACTCGGCAAGCATGGACCATAACTGGTCCACATACTTTCTTAGCATGGTATATAACATCATAGCAGAAAACCCTGGCTTTATCTGCATTTTCTTGTAATTTGCAAAGTGAAATGTAGAATCTGCACAACGAAGCTCGTCCCAAATTCTATTAAAAAGACATCCGATTAACATCATCATCAACACTTCTAGAAATAGAATCACAACCATAATTCCCATCGCAATACATTAAATATGCATAAAAGACATTGGACCCTTTCTCAAAAACAGTTACTGCAATAACTACCGTTGAATTATTATCGATTGTCAACCGCAGGATTTCTGAACATATTTCGTCTTCTATGTCCTGCATATTTTCTTTCTTTTTTAATTCCTTGACTAGGTATAAACACTTCTTCTCCGTATCACCAAGTATTGCTCCATCATTTGCGTTTTTTTCGGATTTTGAAACTTGTAATTCAGGCATGAGATCACTATTGCAAGCTGACATCCAATTTGAAAGTTTGCTGTATGGAAATAATAATAAATAGAATAATTGTCTCACTATGGCTTTTCTTAGTATTTGAGTGACACATTAAAAATGCACCTAATGAGCGAATTTCTTTTTTTAAAACTGGTCAATCGCCACCCACCAATCTTATCTTGCATAACCTTGCACACAAATAAGATAGGTGGGTTTCAATTGCGCAATTAAAAAAAAATTCGCACACTATGGGCATTTTCAATCTGTCCCTCAAATACTTACACAGATTATAGTACTTGCCTTAAGTATGCTTTAAGTATTTAAAACTGTAAAATTCGTAAAGCACTTGTGCTAATTTTGAAATACCTGGCAAGCAAAGGAATATGCCTCGCCGTTAATGAACTGCACAAACGATTAACTACAGAATTCCACACGTGCGAGTGTTCATCAGCTTGCAGTGATGGCAAGGGTGTCAACAACTGCACTATGTTATCAATGATACGGGATCCAATCTCTAATAGAAACAAAGTATAAAGAAAGAAACGAGCATAATTTAAATGCTAAGAATAAAATGCTTTTAAAAAAAATGAAAAGCCAACCAATAAGTCTAGAACACCAATATATTAAATAACTAGTCAGAAACATCAATACTTAATGCACTTACTACTATTTGAAGACCTGCGGCGTGTACATTCTGCTGCAAGTACATTGGACGCATTTGGCAACAGCGAAAATGCCTCCGTTTCTTGATTAGATTTCACTACACTGGCACTTTCAGCAGTCTCTTGCTTCTTTTCAGAGGGTTTGTCACTATCTTTTTGCTGCTTTTCTTTATTTAGATATATTGACTGGCAAGCAATGGTTTTTGTATTCGCCAAACTTTCCGTGCAATTAAGATGTGATGGTTCTACCAGCAAAAATGCATGTTCATTTTCAATTGCAGCATCTTCCTGAGTAGGAAGTTCTGTCATTATGGAAGCAATGGGTTTTTGTTTTTCCAAACTATTACAGTTCCTTAGTGTTACTTTGGTGTTATGGACCACAATCGCTGTTGGTTCTTCACCCCTTTTTTCCGCCGTAGACTGTGACTTTTCCAAACTTAACGCCGATTCATCCATATTTATGCTAAATCTTGACTTTTTCTTCAAAGGACTACCACCACCACTATTATCCAACGAAAGTGATGCATCCACTGCTATCAACTGATCTGATTCATCCTTGATAGTTGTCAGTGTTTGTAATTTTCTTAAAGCAGATTTTCTTTTTCTGATTCTGACTCTACGAACACTTTTATCACACTTTGCTTCCCCACTCATTCCATTCTCGGATGCCACTCTTAGTTTTTTGGTAGAGTGAGGTAAGTCATACGGAAATGGGCTTAATGGCCTTTTCTGGTGTTCTGGCAGTATCATAGAGCTTAACATAGAATACATCTCTTCACACGTTACTTCCGATTGGATGATAGCAAACTTGTTATAAGAAGTTGATTTAACGGCTGGCTTTGGTGACTGCAACACGCTTGCGTACCTTTTGTGAGGATATTTTAAACAATCCGATATTCGCGCTCGGAGTGTCCTTTTCCTTGTTTTCTTGCTCTTGTTTATAAAGCTCGCAGTGAAACTAATTTCATCCCGCCGTAAATTACTGCTATTTGAAGACTCAGTACCTCCAGATTGGCTACCAGATTTCAAAATCCTTTTAGTTTGAAACTCAGCCAAATCTGTCCTTTCATTTTGCAATGGACGTTTGGGAGAAAAATCCGTAGACTCTAGAGAAACGTCCGATTGACACTCTGTGTTAACAAGGCTTAATTCAGCTTCTAAACTGTGGATATCGATTGTACTGTGTTGTTTACCTTTACAATTAGCATTGAAAACATTTTCTTTAGTTCTGGATATGTTACACGCCTTACTTGAAGCACTAGGCAATAAAATATCGTCATTATGCTCATCAGTAATAGAATTGCTGCCACTGTTGATAGGTGCAGGCAATGTCACAGGGTTTATTTGTGGGCTATTATTTGGTAATTGAGATAAAACTTCATGGTTTGAACAGTGCTGCTGATGATTATGGACACAACGAGCATCGGAATTATGCTGGTTATATTTTGATGAAGAATTCTCTCCCAAAAGTGCACGAAGCAAAAATGGTCGCAGAGACAATAGTATACTTTGATCACAGTCACAACGACATTTGAGCTCCTGTCCATGGTTTGCAGGCACATTCGTAGCAGAATCTGGTAGTGGATTTCCTTGTGAAGTAATATTAGGTAAATGGAATTCATTAACAGGCGACAGTAAATTGGGTTTTGTTGGTCCGTCGGCATCTAAAGGCACAATCTTGGGCTTTTCCTTATTCAGGGGATGATGCACTTCACTGATTCCTTCATTGGGGTTAACACCATTCCCCAAATTACCCTTTTTCGTAAAACTGACAAGTTTAGGCCTATTATCCATGTGAATGGCCGGTTTGTCATTTACATGTATATCCTTGGCATTTGCAAGCCTTCCTAATTTAACAAATGCAACAGTTTTATCGGATGAAGTAGGTTTAACTTTTTCTGAAGTTAGGTTAGCTGCCAAAGATGGACAACAAAGAATTTCCTCCACATTTCTTTGGTGAATACCAGTTGAAGATGGCATAGGACTAGAATTTTCTTCATAAACAACTGGCAAATTACGCCGAGCAGAGATTTGTGCCATATTAAAAGAATCACAAATATTTAACTCCAATTCAGAGTTACTTGGTTGTAATGCACTCATAGTTAACAATGCTGGAACAGCATGTTCAATAAGGACATTTTGTGAAGCACGACCCACTTCTAAGTTTTCTCGTTCACACGTTTTTCCAGAAGATTTCGACGAACTGTGGGCACAAGCAGATGTAGTTCCATTCACCTGTTCGACAGTAACAGATGCATCAACGAATGGTTCATCGTCGATGTTATTACCTATAACGGGTGATTCCTCGTGACAAATTTCAGTACAGTGGCTGAAATCCAAATCAGAACCTTCTTTGGTTGACTCCAATACTTCCAGATTCATCCTTACAGAATCCAGAAGTTGCATTTGACTAGATGATCGGATATCGGCTGTTACATCTGGATGAGCAGTTGATAAGTTAATTTCCAAGTTTTCTCCAGGGCAAATGGCATTAAGCGAAGGTATAGACGAATCTTCAGTGATAATGATAGCTTCTACCAAAAGTTCTGAGCTTGAGACTAAATCCTTTGAAACATTATGATAAGTCTCTTCCGAGACATCTTCTGATTCACGGCTTTTACAAATGGCATTATCAATCCACGAAGTCATCACATTATCGTTATCATCCACATTTTGAAAAACCGCATCATCCTGGAATTTTGGTAAACTTTCGGCAGAACAGTGAGTAGCGCAGTCCTCTGAAGAATCATTTGCATCTGCTGACTCGTTCATGGAAATGCACGAATATGCATGTTCATTAACAATTGATGCATGCAATAAACTAAATGAAGAATTCCCAGATATCGTAGGTCTACAGTCTATTCCATCACATTCTGAATCGTTCAAAGTAATTTCATCCCGTATTTCACTGCCAGAACTTTCATTACAAGTATCGATTAATGCTATAACAGGTTCCTTAAAGTCCACAATCTCTTCTATAACATCCACATTGGCTGCCAGATTGCTATTAATTTCATAAGTTGTTACCAGAGTAACCATATTTGAATTATCATCAGAAATATCTGCATAATTGTGTTTATCTTCTAGCACTGCTGAATCAACAACCCCATTAGATGAAGACACTTCTTTGCAATGTCCAGCTACCGTATCCTCCACTGCCGATGTGCTGGGCAAAACTGCATCATCAGTAACTTTTACATTAAGATTTGGATTGCTGATTTCAGAGAATTCTACTGGAGTTACACTGTCAAAAATATTCTTGGAGATAGGTTCCTCGATTTCACTTATTAACATTTCTTTTCCAACAGTTGCCTCATTAGCCTCATCGGTTACCTCATAGCTATCTTTGGCATCATCACTTTTGTTAAAATTGATCGAGTCTACACTGTTTTCACAATCCTGTGATGCAGTTTCTAGTGTTACCACTTCACTTTCGTGTTCCAAGACATCTGCTGGTGATTCGTGCAATTGATTTGGATAAGAATTATTCGTTTCGTGAGGTTTTTCAGCTGGATCAGTCAGACTTACTGGCAAATCAGAAACTGTATTATTCTTCAATTCATTCGCAGAGTATTTGGACGAAGTAGCTTCTATTTTTCGCTCACTCTGTCGGCACGCAATGGAGTTATTGCTAGAGGAACTTTCACTTAAATCAAAGTTTTCTTGTTCCATGGGGGAAAATGGAGACAAATGACGAACAAAGTTTATGTCATCCTTCTTTGCCTGCATTAATGTTGTGCCAATTTCTGGACGATCTTCAATTTCAGGTGTATTTTCACACTACAAGGGTAAAAGTATTGCAGGATTAATTTGAAAATCCAATCAGTGTAATTGCAAAATTAGCATTTATTTATGGTAAACATAGGGGTCAACTTTGACTCAAAAGATGAGGGGAAAGGCGTTCACGTCAGCATGCTGGCAACAAGTGGGTCCTTGCCACAGATGCCTATTTGATATTTTCTGAGTATGGTCAAAAATTAGTAATATAAGGAGATGAAAAGTTGAATATAATAAACAAAAATATTTGCATAGTAATGCTCAATTCCTAAATTAGGGGGCAATTACTTTGCATTTTGCTACATCAAAGTTGGATTGTAGATTAAAATGATATGCTAAAGAAAAAAAAGTAAACAATGAACTTGCCTCTGGTGAAGATGGAAATGGCGACAATAATGTTCCTTTACATATATGATTGTCAAGAAGATCACAAAGCATTTCAGAATCTAAGGCATGTTGGTCAGCGTAGGAAATCGAAATTATCGATTTCTTTGTTGTCATTTCACCTTCCCCAAAACCATTTTCCAAAGCAAGCTTTTCCAGAAGTTCACCATCAGCATCACAATCACCTAAAATATATTTTATTAAAAGTTTAATTACACTTTAAAGTGCAGGTGCATGCTGAATGCTTTCAAATACATGTAATTTAAAATTATCATGCAATTTCTTGAAAAATCTCAAGCAATCTAACAAGTTAGACCTACTAAACTTTTTTAGAAAATAAAATAGCATCTTTAAGATTATTTTTACAAATTATAATGAATTTATAATCATTTGAAATTTTTTTATTTAATTTCAAAAATGAAAGTATCGGGGTATCGAGTATCGAGGCAAAAAACATGTATTGGTATTGAGTATCGAGTATCGACAAAAACTGGTATCGACAGATACAGCAACATAGTTGTGAAATTTTAGGAATATCATTATTTTTTTTTTTTCACTTTACTATAAAAAGAAAACAAATTTTGTATATAGGGTCCCAGGTAACATACAACGTTGGCCCAACATTGGTATCATGTTGGTATAGTTGGTATTTTGATTGTAGTTGAAAAAC
>JAQFYV010000540.1:0-10973 GCA_034695065.1 Choneiulus palmatus | reverse complement strand
CACATCATGGGCACCCGCAGGATTTTTTGGTGGGTGGGTGGGAGAGGGGCAAACCAAATTACAACCAAGAAAAGGGGGCAAACCATTAGTGCTGCTCATGTTTGGTTCCATAGCCTATACCTAATACATGGGAAAATCTGGGCTGGGGTGGGTCCAGTGACTCCCCCTGGCCCTATGTGCGGAAGGGGGGGGGAGGGGGGGTGCCCTTGACACACAAATGCATAAAAAGCTAAAATTTAGGGTGATATCATCAGTTTAGTCATACCGTTGTTCTTTTTTTCCAAAGAAAAATTGAATATTTATAAAAAAAAATTAAAGATTGGCAGTATTAAGATTACATAACAGTTGAACGCTCTTATATGACTTAATTATCATATCAGCACATTTTACCAAAACTAAATACTTTTAAACTACGTTCATGATTTCATGAAAAATAGCAACAATGTTTTCAAATAAAACGTAATAACTACAAGTTAATTGTTGTAACGAATTGCAATCCCACATCAAATGGCAATTGTGCATATAAAATTTGAACATCGGTCGGAATTTCTGTGAGATCTCGCCACACAAACTTTAGAAGCACAATCTCTCGGCGAATACTATGATCATAAAAACCTGACAATTGCCTTTATAATAGCAAAGTAAGCGAATGGCAATCATATATACAATGCCAACATAACGTGCACACTTATGCGATCGAATAGCAACATTTCTGATGCATTGTAATAATATTTTTGGTTGTAAATCATTTGCATTTATTCGGCTAATTAAGACTAATAATATTCAGTTGCTCAGCCATAAATAATAAAATTTATTATGCCAAATTACGTTCCTTTTCTACCTCATTCCAACGGAATTGTTTAAACACCAAATAAATTTTCTCATAAGTGGCGTAAAATGCCTGCAATTCATTACATGCCAGAGCGATTATTATGTTAACAGCAATAATGTGCTCAATAACAAAATAAGTTCAGTAAGTAAACAGATTTCATCGCAGCACAAACTAGATATTTTATAAGTGAAAATCCAAAACTTTCCCGCCAAGAAGTATTTTACTTCTAGCGAGAAAGCCATCATCCTTTTTCAAGTTATTCAATGCACATACAACTTATTCATGGTCAATTGCAACAAAAAAGAAAGAATTAGAATCACAAACAAGTAAAATAGTAGCAGAATATGAATATATATGTATAAATAATGTGCTAAACTACTACCGGATAGCTTATCACTGCTGCTTTAAATATAAAACTGATCGTAGCAATAATATTCGCAAAATTTTCCTTCTGTTCGCATTAACCTTGACTAGTAACAATTCATTTCTAAATAATGAAATAAATGTGCACATCAACCTTTAAAAAGAGAATTTTAGCGGAATTTCAAACTATATTTTGCCTGCTTTAAAATTAGAAAATCAAATTACATATTTGTAATAACAACTGCTTAAACACCATAATTTTAGGTTAACTTTTGGCCATTTTCAGATTGCGAAAAAGACAGCCAGCAAATTTAATTACTGCAGGTGTTATTCATAGTTTGTTTCAACAAATTTTGAAACCTGGGATCTGTTACGTGGCAACACAAACTGTTCTGCCAAATAGCAGCTATGTTAAGAAAAGTTATCCCACCAATATAATTTTAACAGAGAAAACAATTTTAAGTACTTTTATTTCTGGTGCCAATGTAAATATAGCAAATTTTCCAGAAGAGAAAGCACCATTTTATTTATTATTTTTTGTAAAACGTTATTTATGATGTCCAAAATGAATAAAAAATATTCCTCAAATAATTTGCATGTTTCATTATTTGCTGGTAAGCATTTATATGATGGTACAAGCAATGTTTGACTTCATTTAGAAATTCTTTAAACGGTATTGTTGCAGCACATATCAAGCCAAATACATATCAATGATAACTTATTTTTTTGTTGAGCCTACTGCTGTTAATAAAATTACACACTTAAGATTCCATCAGTCGACTACAGTCATAACTTACTGCCCTGATTCATTAAGGGC
Source organism: Choneiulus palmatus (assembly GCA_034695065.1). Lineage (NCBI taxonomy): Eukaryota > Metazoa > Arthropoda > Diplopoda > Julida > Blaniulidae > Choneiulus > Choneiulus palmatus. The sequence continues at coordinate 8,961 of JAQFYV010000540.1, read as the reverse complement.
AAGTATCAGGTGCGTAAGTAAACTTACATTACTTTTACATTAGAGCAGGCTTAGTATGAAAATTGAGACTTTTCGTACATAAATGTTATTGGTTAGAAGACCAAAGGTACAAATGGGTAGAATCAAAGAAAAAAATAGGATGACCCTACTTCGGGTTCACAGTCTATCTGCCTTGCACCACAATCATAGAACTCAGTAACCAATTTCGTTAATAGCTTGCTAACACAAGGATAACAAAGTACTTGTTGACATGTAAGAACTACAGTATACTCAATGGAATTTATCTACTAAAAAATTAACAATGGTTCCAGATAACTTATTATTTTGCATGCAGGAATTGGCCACTCAGGGTGACTTAAACGAAAGGAAAAAACTTCATTCTCGATGTAAAATTTATCATGAAGAAACAAATTATACCGATAATAAAAAAAGATGACGCGAAGGACTTAACAACAGAGGCGGAAAGTATGTACAATGTAAATGTAAAATCGATTCAAAATAAACGTCTAGTGTTATGTGGGCTATAAATGCAAAAACAAAAAAAAACCTCATAAAATTGGTTAGGGCAGGTGGTAGATAGTGTACTTGAATTTTGCAAAAAATGTTAAAACTGTTTTCAATACTCAATTGCATGCTTTATAAATGTATAAATGTTTAACAATTTTTGCTTCTAGAATAAGCTTAGTTTCCAAACCTCATGCAAATGAGAGAAACAAATATGACTTAAAAAAATTAATGACATAAGAAAGCAACAAAAACAACTGGTTTAGATTGGTGCCATGATTAGCCACTGGCTCAATTTTAGTAGTTTTCATATATTTATATAGACAGGCAAGGTCAAAGAATCGATTAAGTCAATAACAAGCCTCTTTTTGCTTTATCTCTGAATAGACCCCTAAATTCAATCATCACCTATGTCGACATTTTTTTTTAGCATTTAGACAAACACAAAATGACCACCCATGTTATTGGCCATAGACTCCAGGCATCATATACAGTATTTTTCAACATTTGAGTTATCGATTGAAAATGCCCCTGGTTGTACGGGTACGTTTAAACTGGTCAATCGGCGCCTGCCCATCTTACCTGTTTGAAAAGGTAAGATATGTGGGAACCGACTGAACTGTTTAAATGAGTGTGCTCACTAGGGGGTAATTTAAATCCATAACTTAAGTTTGGGAAAAATACTCTCGGAAACATAGCTTGAATATTCCTGATTCCCAAAATAAAATGGCTCATCATGCAATATGGGAGGAATTTCAAAGGGGGTCTATTCAGTGATCAGCAAACATGTTGCAAAATTAAACAAAAATTTTACCATTTAGTAAAAAAAATTGTTAAACTTTATATTGCTGCAAAGGTTATCAGTAAATATGCAATAATTATAAAAAATATGTATTATAAGTACCTCAGAAGAAGCTGTAAGTAAGATTGGGAAATTAAATATCCAACTAACCACTCATCATCAGATTTTACAATCCATTGCCTGCTGATTTTGACTGGCAGTTCATAAATTTGCATTCCTAATTTTTGCATATATAAGTTCATTTTAATTTTGTTAGACGCCAAAAAATCATTTGTAAGATGCTAATAACCACCAAAAATCTAAAGGTTTGCATATTTCTTAGTAAAGAAATAGTGTTCAAACAAACATTACACCGCATCTCCGAATTTCAAATAGAACTTTTTCTCAGTGTTAACTTTTATAATCTGTGCATATTCAGAAAAACCTTTACAGCTTAAATGATAACAAAAACTTCAGTTAATGTTAAATGTTCTTTCAAAGTATACAAATTTCAAGAAAAAAAACTTGTCTATAAGACAAGACTATAAATATACACATAGTAGCCCAGGTAAAGCATTCAAAACTGAGCAGTTAATCCTCGAAATAAGATGCACAAATAAAAATGCTCACATAATAAACCTAGATAAAAACTGCTTGAACGAAAATGATAAATATAAAGAAAAGTGACTGTAGTTACTTTAAGAATTGCAGTGAACTGCATGAATACGAGCACATCGCAAAAAAGAAAAAAAATATTATGTGTGGTGGGACACTTTCCTAGTCAAAATTCACAAATAACAAGTGAAAAAAAAAAATAAAAAAACTCGAAGATGAGAAGGAATGACAGTTTTGTACGAGGGCCTGCTTTATGTACCCTGTAACTGTTATTTGATGGAATTTGTGTACAATGCAGTTAATTTGTTCAAGATTCTACAGAAGGCATGCAAAGGATACCGAGTTTTACAGCTACAAAAAACAAGCTATTGTGGGGAAAGTTTTAATACAAAAAACGCGGTCACCGTTTTCAGCATTCCTTCCCCAAAGAATTTTACTTCTTGTTAGTTGCAAATTATTTCGTTCAAAGCGGGGAAACTCGCTTTGGTGTTCCGAGAGTGGCAGAATCGGACTTCTTCGGAAACAAAAAGTTATTCGGACAGGCATAAGCGAGAGGGGAAAGAAACGCTGTAGCTGGGGCAGTGAAATGTATAACCTCCATCGGCAAGTCACAGATTTGCCGTCGCCTTAAGTAACCGGGAAGAGGTAATTTTTTCGTCGACGTTAAGATGGGCAAACATATTTTATCAATTTCAAAATTGCAATAAAAAAGGCAGGGTGCAAGAAACCCATCCCTGGTGGAGTGGATGCACACCTCCCACTACCTTGATATATTACCAAGTGACTAGGAATGGATTTACGCTTGCTTCCAAGTAGACATGCTCGCCCCACTTGCCGAGATGCATGGAATCGAAAGAGAAGAAAGAGTTGAGGGCAAAAAAATCAAGAGTTGGATTCATTATATAAAGTGGGCCAACAGCTTCTTTTCTATTAGGTCCACAGCCACATAATACCATTAAACACGTGTAAAAATGTCTTCCTTTGCCGCAATCTTCATACAGGAGATTTGACAAAATTAGGAGAAGGCAGGATCGCTTCGGCGATGCCAAGAAAATCCTCGCAAGCACAAGTATGAAAACTTCTGTCCGTTCCAACCAATCGGCTTGGGACTTGCGAATTGGTAGTCATTGTCTGTACTCGAGCAATCCGCATCCCCTCTCTGTTGAGTTAAGTAAAACCCGCTAGAAATTTCACTTGTGAAGCAGGTGGGTCGCTCAGAAGCGATACGGGGCCTCGCGGAGCTGCATTAGTGTTGGGGGGGAAAAAAGAAGAAACTTGCAATGCGATGACAAAAATCGGATGAAAAAACATCGGGAATCCAAGAGGCAGTAATGGATTAAGGGCATATCGATTTTGCTGTTGCTTGCTGCTAGATAGATGGCGTCTAAACTGATGCACAACCTGAATCTAGAGGGCAGAGGAATAAGATGGGCAGGCTGCTTTTTTTTCTTTCAAAAAATTGACTGATGTATTATCGAAAAGTCGAAGGATTTTGCTACAGGCGTTGTACCAAAAAACGACACACCGAAGAATGGTACGCTAGTTGACGTCCACGTCTTAAATGGACAGCAGGAAGATGTGAGAGGCAGCGGATAAAAAGAGTCGGTGAGCACAACTTGCAAGTTACTTGATGCATTGCGTAGTCGTTGGTTGCGAATTGAATTTTTATTTTACTTTTTTTTTGCTTGCTTTTATTTTGGACGAGACATGCAGCAACTTCCCGGCCGCAACAGCTTTTTATGTACAACAACCACGTCTGGCATCCTGGGATTGGCTGGGTTAAAACCCACGTGACAACAGGGAATCCAGTGTGGCACATCCATTTCCAAATATGCAGCTTAATTCCTCTCTACACCAGGTTGTACTCTTTTAGATTCAGTTGGAGGATCGTGTCTTTGACAGCTGCAAACACAAACCTGATATTCTCCGTGTCTGTCAAGACACAAAACATACAAAAGTATTAAAATCAAAGTATTTCAAGTGATGTTCACCACATTTGCTATGTTCTGACTTGGTAAAGTAAAGATAAGGGTTGTTTTAGTATTGCAGAATGCTTTGAATTTCAGGGCTTCCGTTAGGATTACGACTTCCCAATTTTGTGATCGCTACGTAAAGCGGATTTGGGGGAAGGGGGGGAGGGGGGGGGGGAGGTGCCCACAGTCTGCATTTAAAGATGAGCGGCAGTACCCTAAAGGTTAATTTTCAAAGATATAGGATATCAAAAACCACACTTATCCAAGTCTAGGCAATTATGTTAGGTCTAGTTTTTTAAAACAAGTACAAAAAAAAGTGTTGTGAAACGCACTGTACTACGTGTATATACAATGGATGAGTCATCCATTGAAAGGATAGGATGACAGGTCACATACATTATTGACAATCGATTGTACAGGGTGTTTTAATCACTATCTTTCCTTATTAAAAAAAAAGCTAGAATGAAAATAATTGCCAAAATCGGGATATCTACTGCTTCTAATATGCTATAATGTTTAGAAATAACTTTTTGTAGGGTAACGTTCCCCTTCAAGTGCATTATGAACAATATTTGCACTTAAAAGTGCGTCAAAATTTTAAAAACAACCCTCACAAACTTTTTTTTACCATTAACACTGCACGATCTCAAATCTACTAGTGCTGATATGTAATGGAGTACTGGTGAGCATTTGTATTTCAATTTGCAAATCGACGCCGTCTTACATTTGCAAATCTTTATATCATTTCACTTTAGGCGATGCAGAATAATGCAATATGCAAATTATGCAACATACGTGGGCACCGATTGGCCAATTTAAATAATAACGCTCATCAGATGGCCATTACACATCAGCACTTGGGAGTTTTGAGATATACTATACACTTAAATTGAATAAATAGCAAATATGGTAACATCAGAATAAACTAAAAGGATAAGCTCAAATAAGGAATACGTTAGTAGCAAAGGTAATAGTCATGCAAAATCCGAAACACACAATCCCAGAAATAAGCTCCAAACAGCATGCCACAATTACACTTGTCACGTTGCAAAAATATATTTGCGATTAATGCCCAGTTTTGGAGCAGTTGATCAGTTTTATAAAATTTTGTGCAAATTTCCTTATAGGACAATGTTAAAATCTCATGAAAATGAGAAAAAAAAATCAACTACAGATTTAAGTTTTATTTTACAGAATTAAAAGTCAGCATTTCTTGATGCTGCACAGCTGCATATCTTTGCCTACAAACAAACACGTACGGACATCTTTAGCAGGATTATAGGACAAAAAAAAAGGTCAACTGACCTTCACATGCGGTTATTTTGGCCTAGGCCAAGTTATGCTCCCGCAAAAAGCGTTGCATGACAGTGTCTTTAACAGCAGAGAACACCAAGCGAATATTCTCAGTGTCTGTAGAAGAGCGCCCAAATACAAAACGGCAAAGTGGGAAGAAGTGCAACCCGCCAATCACATGCAAAAGTTAATGCACAGCACATCTCAGAAAACTTCAGCAATAGTAAAGAAGTAAATTATGGAGGGTTATATATTGGGTTCATCGTCAAAATAGCCACATCACTTTAAAAAAAACTACAAACTACATTACATACACACGCACAAATCAGACAAGTACTCTAAATCAAGGGAACCAGCCATACTGTACAAAGCAAAAGTTTCAATATTGATTCAATGTCAAACAATGTTTGGCAGACATGCCTACCTGTTGCACATGTAAAATGGGAATATATGATTTTTTCACTGTCAGGGTTGAGGTCCACAAACATTTTAAGGATGAACTCCCTAGCAGCTATTGCATCTTTTTTTGGACCTGGAGAAGGAATATAAATTAAGGAATGATGTACTAATTTTAGGGGTTATCCAATTAATCACTTCCTAAGTGAAATTAAATTACACGCCACACTGAATGCTGATGACAATTTCCGACAGACTATTTAAAAAAAGGCAAATTTAGCAAAGACAGCTATTAACAATACAAATAAAAAATAACAACAGCTTCCAAGATACCTAGGAGAGTGCTGTACATAAACATATAAATAAATTACCATCAAATAGACAAAACCGTTCAACTCTTTAGAACGGTTTAGAAGAAATAAAATATTTAAATGCTGTGTTGCCTAGTAAACTACAACCCGGTAATTAATGATATTTTCATCTCAACACTATGTGATAGTGATAATAACTACTCTGCCAGAGTTAATGCCACAAAGTAAGAAAATATTACACAATAAGACAAAAAGAAAAGGTGAGACCAATAGTCTATTCCATTGTAAATGAATGCAGTTTCAGTGCCCTCTTTAACGCGTTTAATTAATTAACCACGTTGCACAAACATAGTAGCATCTGCACCAAAGATGATTTGTGTTTAGAACTTGCTCGGAGGTGGCGTGTCATGAATGATATGGATTTTAAAACTTTGGCCTAAACTTGAAGTTTACTGTAATTTCAAATTTGTTACTGACTGTCTGCACTGTCACAAATAAGGTACCGTACTGTATAAATATTTATATAAATTTTAATTTTTCAAAGGTTATGTAACAAGCTTCTATACCCCCTCCCCCCTCCTAGTGTTAAATAATACTTGAACGGCCCCTGACTGCAATGTCACCAATGAACTCCCATTACTATCATTCATTTCTCAGCTTTTCAGTTCGATATTTTTCATTAAAAAAACTAGAAAGAACATAGTTGCCAATTCCAGGGTAATAATGTTCTTTTGACATGCTCTTGTTTGGAGAGAAAAAACTTCTTCAGAGGGTTGAGCTCCCGTTTAATATTTGTCTCGTGTATCGCCTGTAGGCCTTTTTAAAAAATGAAATACCATATGAAAACAGTACAACTATGCATGTATTGGAAAATACATATTTGTGCTTTATACTACAACTAGCCCCTTTACTTTGCTTTCAAAAACCTGGCCATAACTAAATGTATCAAGATTCCCTGCTGTTCACCTCTTCAATTAGGTATATATACTTATTCTCAGAATTTCATGTTCAGCACATAAAAAATGCTAATTACGGTATAGCAATTTGTCTACAGAATCAACCAAGAAATTCACACGTGTGCTACTGTGCCATTATACCAAAACCTTATAGTATCAACCTGAGTATTTCCAAGCATGCAATCCCCTACCGTGAGTTCTGCTACATTTTAAGGAACTCAGTATTTTTAATGGTAAGCATAAATTCATGATTCATTTCATGAATGTACGAAGTAGTGGGACAAGTAGGATTTCAAGCATGAATTGTTGAAAATATCATGCAATGAACTTCACCTTAAAAATAATAAAAGAATAAATTAGCACACTGTGCAACGTATTTGATATAGGAAATTCCTCCAAAAAGAAAACTTGTATTAAAGGGTCAACTTTTATTTAAACATATGAAAACTGGAATATTTGGCCTAAAGTGGGTGAAACAAATTAAATTGAGAAGGTAAAACTGATTCAACAATCTTGAAGCTTTTATTAATTCAGTCTGTATTTCAAGATTTATTATTCCCAATATTTTTCATAACAATTTACACCCTTACAGGAATGCCTTATAAGTAGGCCTATGTGGAAAAAATAGTCAAGATTGTTCGTCTTGCGAGATTTAATTACTTTACTTTGCACACCTCATCTGCATTAATTAATGAGATGGGACCAAGGTGGGTCCCAGATAAATCATGACCTCATCATTCAATCATGTGATCTAATTCTATTTTATGGAGACACCTTTCTTGAGTATATAAATATATATATATATATATATATATACCTGAATACAATGTGATGGACTGTTAAGAATGCGCTGAAGTAATGCTAAACGCCCATATATAACCAAATGACATACAAATTCATAAAGTATACACAAATATATAGAATTTTAATAGATAAGTGTTAGCAGGGTTGCCATTCAAAACTTCAACTCAAATTCCATACTTTTTCAAGACATATAATATATTTGTAGATTTTCAAGATCTAAATTTGTATGACTTTTCTAGCGTTTTTCCTACTTTTAGCAAAAAACTGCACAAAAACAAAGCACATGATGAAAATAAGCAAGTTATATAAAAACCTGAGTCTGAGGCTAGATATTTATTTTATTCAATCACAGACAGTCAGATCACATATTTGTTAAATACTTTTTTTCTATAATTTTTCCTAGCAAGACATTTCGCCTCTATGTAACATAGTGGGCTTGGATATTTTGAGTCACCAAATAATAAATTTAAACAAAAAACATGTTCTGGTAAAAATTATGGATTCAAGAATTCTCTAACAATTTTCAATGACTGGTAAAAATTATATATTTTTAACACTTTTTCAATGCTGGGCATGTAATATCATTGAGATCATTGGCAACCCTATCATTAAAAAGTTGTTAAAAATCGTCCATTTTTCTTTGAAAAATTAAGAACTGAAATAATGTTAAAATGTAGACTTTCATCAGGTAAGACATCCTCGTCCATTTTTTTCTAAGAAAAACTATTATATTTTTTTATATTATTAATTGCAATATATTCTATTTACATTATTCAAATTCTATAAATTTGGTATTTTTTTCTTATTTTTATGCATTTCGGGTTGAAAGTAGCTCTGACTTTAAATCTATATGGGCGATTAATATAATTGCTGCAGCACAATATAAACAAGCAAGTTTGGAAATACCGACACCAGGGGCATTCTTTTTCATGTGTTTGCCAACATTTCTCCAAAAAAGCCTTGTCTGACTTTTATCAAAATAATTTTAAATTTAGCCTAACTTTCACTGATGGAATCAACATCATTTACTGACTTTTACCTGACATCAAATGAAATTTGTGCCACTTACATTTTACACTCAGTGATATCACAACAACATAATTTTGTAAAAAAAAATTAAAAGTAAAAATAACTTTTTATTGCTTAATTATGATTGTTTTCAGTTAAAGACGTCCACGGGATCATATTCACTAAAATTGCATTTCCTGGCTTAATATTTCATATTAGCCTACCTCAATTATACAGGTCTTGCTTTGCCTGGCTTTTTAGTTGCCTGACATTTCCTGACTTTGCAGGTGAGTGGCAACCCTGCATATAAGTAAAAACAT
>JAQFYV010000539.1:0-10988 GCA_034695065.1 Choneiulus palmatus | reverse complement strand
CAGTTTCTAACTCTGAAGACTGTTATAGCCAAAAACAATAAAAGGATAGGCTGTAATCAGATACCTTGGGTTGTAACATTTTTAGGTTTTAACCAAGGAGGTTAGATATAAGGAGGAAACATGCGCCATACCTGTAACGGTAAAATGGAGAATCAAGTTTGGAGGGCCTAACAGGCGAACGTGGTACCGGAAATGGTATGCTAACGAGCGTCTGATCTCCTTGGCAGCGTCTGATCAAGGTGCGTCTGATCCATTGGTCTGATGATAAAATCAATAAAACCATAAAAATAATTACCAGCTAAATTATTTAACGGTAATAATTAATTTCATAAATAAACTGCTAAATAGGACTCAATATTGAGCAGCACAATGGTAGTGTGCTGTGTTCCTGGTTGTGGGAATATAGCAAGAAAAGGATCAGCGCAAAGTTTCCATAGGTAAGTACCAGTATTAATAAATATGAATGCCAAGGAGTCAGTACTGGCACCTGGTAAAAATAAGACATTCTCCGCAATGCATTTTTAATTACTAGATTTCCTAAAAACAAAGAAGTCAGAAAAAAATGGATTGAAGTAGTAAGGTGTGGTGAGATCACAGAATATTCCGGGTGTCGTATCTGTTCCATACATTTCCAAGAAAAGGACTTTGATCGAACATCAGATTTCCGTATATCACTCAAGGAAAATGCAGTGCCTTCCATATTTCCATCTTTTATATTTGAAACGGCAAACCCCTATTTCTATCAGTTAGTATTTTAAACATTGACTCATTCTTTCCCATTTAATTTGTCAAATATACTGTATCTCGGTATTGTCAGTTTTTAAATATGTGCATGCATACAATTTTGGGAAGTCTAAAATTAAAACTTTATTATTGTATCCTATTACCTATGCAGACTCCTGAAGATACATTCACCTTTCCAACCAATTAAGTACTGGTTGACAGTGCAGAACTTGAGGGCTTGTCTATGGTTACACCTAGCCCAAACATCCCTGGAACTGTAAACATACCAACATTTGATACATTCACCATTCCAACCAATGAAGTACTGGTTGACAGTGCAGAACTCGAGGGCTTGTCTATGGTTACACCTAGCCCAAAGATCCCTGGAACTGTAGACGTACCAACATCTAGTACACCAAGTCGTGCAGTAGCAATTGAGCACAATTACCAAAAAAAAAATAATTTACGAAACATTGTCTGGATCTGTGGACACAACAATCAGTGATGACACTCCACGAAAAATCATTTTAAAAAGAAATCATCTGCAAAACTCAATATTGCCAAAAAAAATTAAATTACTGAATCAAAGCAACCGGCGACTTAAGAAAATAAACTCTACGTTTAAAGATATTGTGTTTCATTTGCAAAATAAAAATATGTTGAATAAAAGCCAGACTGTTGTACTTAGTAATACATTTACAGGAATTCAAGACGAAATTCTCAGGGCTCATGTGTCCAAGGCTAGCAGTGGTAGTCATCCAAAAGTATACTCGCCCCAGTTACGTGCATTTGCAATGACCCTGAACTTTTTTTCGCCTCGTGCATACGACTATGTAAGACTGGCTTTCGCTGCTTGCTTACCACATCCAGTCACCTTACGACGGTGGTATATAGTTCTTGATGCATCACCAGGATTTACATTACAAAGTATTTCCTTTCTTGGAAATTGTGTTTCGGAAGCTCGAAAAAGTGGAAAGGAAGTGTTGTGCAATCTTGTCATGGATGAAATTGCCATACGCAAACACATAGAATTTGATGGGACTCATTACTTTGGCTATGTAAATTTGGGAACCGGTACCGATGATGACAGTGCCTCTCCAGCTAAAGAAGATTTTGTTTTTATCTTAGTGGCAATTAATGGAAATTGAAAGATTCCTGTTGGTTATTTCACAACTGATGGATTATCGGCTACAGAAAAAGCATCCCTAGTTAAGCAATGCTTACATATTGTTAATAAATCTGGAATTATAGTTGCTTCAATAACATTTGATGGTTCTGCACAAAATTGAGTATAGCAAAAGAGCTTGGCTGTTCTTCAACACCATTTGAAGGCATGCAGACGTTATTCTCCCATCCTGTGACAAAGGAGTAAGTTTATGTTTATTTGGATGCCTGCCATATGTTGAAACTTGTGCAAAATACTTTCGGTGACAAGAAGATTCTTTGTGATGGAAAGATTACATTGACTGGAAGTATATTTCAGCCCTTCATTCACTTTAAGAAGCTGAACATATTTGTCGAACAGGTTTGTCGAGAGGAGATGTTACCAGAATTTCAGGGCTCTGAAGGCACAAAGAAGTTCCTTAGAATAATGAATAAGTAAGTAGCTAAGTAGAACTTATTAATTTTGGAAAATCTACTTTTGTAAAATTTGGAAATTTACTTCCTGTCAGGCTGTTTGACATCTTCAACTCAAGACATCTTCTTTCAAAGGGCTGGAAGGCACCCATAACAATTAAGAATTATGGGAAAGTTATGTAGTATTTAAAAGAAGCAGAATCATATCTCCGTGATCTGCGTGATGGCCAACAAGGGAATTTAATTCTGCAGTCCAACAGAAAGACTGGGTTTCCAGGATTTCTTGTATGCATTCATAGCATAAGGGCTTTTACTGAAAAATATCTTCTGCACCAAGAAAGTTCTCTAAGGTGACTATCCTTTATGGAAATAAACAATTTTTTGTAATTCATTTGAGGTACATTATGGAAGTACATAAATGAATGAACAATAATTAATATTTAACCCCTGTGCTTTTAGGTTTATTATGACATATAAATTCAGTCAAGATCACCTGGAGTTATTCTTTGGCATCATCAGAAGCAAATTTGGCTGTAATAATAACCCCACTGCTCGTCAATTTTTGTCAGGATACCAAAAGACATTATTGCACAACGAGCTGAAAAGTGTCACAAAAGGTAATTGTATTGTACAGGATAAAACTTGCATTCCTTTTCTGACATTTTCAAAACAGTCAACTAATATCATCAATGATAACTCCAAATGTGATGAGGACAATGAGCAAGATGCTTCATTCCTTCTGGCAGAACAGGAGTTTTTGGAATTGTTGCTAATTTTGGAAGGCATAAACTCTTACCAGGATCCAACTGTTATTTCCAGAATTTTTGGGAAGATTATTTCATATATTGGTGGTTAGGTGGTACGTAAACTGCAAAAGTCAATAGAGTGCCCTGAATGTCTCATGGCTTTAGAGGGCAATGCTGATGATGTGAACAATAGCTTAATAAAATTAAAGAGAAAGTACAAACTTCATTTTCCAAGTGCTGACGTTTACAAAATTTGTTATCAATGTGAAAAGTTATTTCGATTGTCAAGTCAGTATCCCTCAGGTATGATTGCCAAGCGAAAACATGATATAAAATCAATTGTATCAGCTGTGCAAAAATATTTCATCGGGCAGCCAGTTTTTGAAAGCCTAAAAGAGCATTCATTAAACCAAGAGCCCCTCAACAATCATGTTGTTCATTTGATGAAGACAGTTGCAGAGAGCTATTTGAAGGTTAGATTTTTCCATCATGCAAAAGTGTCAGCAGCAAAGTTGCATAAAACAATACTGAGACACTCACTCACCAAACATATAATTTTTGCTGGACAATAAAACCTTTGCACTCTTGATGTATAGATACTTCTCGGCTATACTGTACCACCTATGTAACTAATGTATCTGTTGTTACTTTTCAGTTATTTACTGCAAAGTTATATGTTGGGTTTTTAGTAAGTTACGTTTGTACATGTAGAAAAGACATTAATATATAATTTATATTAATGTAAATTATTATTTTTTTTTTATTTTTAACTTTTTAAATACTGCCAAACTGCCACTATTTAGGCTATTGAAACCAGCAGTGATAAAACCCTTGTTTCACTTTTAAAGGCACAACCCATCAAGCTAAAAGTAATTAGCACGTACACTAACCCTATATTGGGACGAAAATTCAGTCACGACACTCCATCTTGAATTTACAGTTATGTTAAACAAGTTGATGTTAAAGCATCATGTGTCTAAAGAACATCAACTTTTTATCTTAAGTTTATTACAGGAATTACCAAACTATTAATGTAACACCTATGAACAGTACTAATGTACCGGTATCTCTTGTTCACCTTTGTAAACCTGCATTTCTTAGGGTAATTGCAATAAATAAAAACAAGTTCAATTAGGTGAATTCAAAGTATGTAGATTTATTGCATCTATGATTACAAATGTTTACTCAAATACAGTGCCAGATACATGCATGGAAGCCGGTGAAGTTTTCTGCATTTTAGTTCACGAACCTGTAAAATTATAAATAAATGAAATTAAAAAATAGTATGCGATAAACGTGACTACTTTTTACCATACTTATTCTTTTCTAGGCCTATAATAACGTTACTTGGAATGTTTGTTTCATTCGATTGATTTTTCAGTTTTGAAGCCAGTGTTATGAGTCGAGCCACCCGGCTGCTCGCTCAGAAGCAAAATTTAATTCTATTCTTAATTTGTTTTGATTGCAGTGAGGAGGATCGTTCCTCAGGACCTCCTGAAACTCCAGAATGTAGGATTCAAGCCAAAAGGTACTTACTGTTTGTTGTTCTCTTGCATGTCTTGGTTTTAAAACACAATACAGCTGGAACTTAAATTAAGAATAAAAGGAAATAAAATGCGATTCAAGTAATTGCAAGGTGTCATCAGCTTTATTTACTGAGATTTTACCAGAATAAATGAAAATCAAAAAATATCAAAGTCTATGATTTCACAATTTGACTCGGTTGATAAGGATCATCTCTGGAGTTGTATTCCTCTTGGAGGCCAGTCTGAAAGCAGAATGAATATAAAATACAGTTTAGATGTTTAGTTAACTATAGAAATTTCACCAAAAAAATACCGTCACTTGTATTCATCTGCTGTAAATGGAAAAAACAAGAACATTAAATCGAGGGGTAATGAGGTTGACCTCATTACCCCTCTCCAATAAAGCTAAATATAGCTACTTAGGAATATATACTTTTCCCCCATTTCCTGTATAAGCCAACTTGTAAAAATTGGCCCATACAGGGTGTCCCCACTGAAAGCTTAATAAAAAAACATATCTAAGGTTAATAACAAATTTATTTCATGGGAGCACTGAGGTATTAAAATATGACCAAAGGACACATATAGGGTGTCCTAAAACTGTAAAGCCTAAAAACGACATAGTTAAATGAACTGGGTGGCCTGGGTTGCCAACTGGGTGGCCTGGGTTGCCATAAACCCCCCCTCAAAACAATTGTAACAACAAAAAAGGTAACAAAGGTTTTGATAAGATAAGCGGAGGACCCAGAACTTACAGTTTAACGTTTAGCGGACGAATGACGAAAGCACGGGCGGCCAGCCAGTCTGTTGAGGCGTGCACGAAAGGTGCGCACCAAGATCTGGATCATCCATCCCTCGTCTGGGGAGATGGTAGTAGAAGGAATGCGCGGACTGGTATGCCGAGAAAAACCGCCGGGATTGTGACAACGCCAAGCATAAGGCACCGGGAAGGCGCCATGAAAATGGTCGGCGACACAGATGCGACGGCTATTCAAACAGGCCTGACAGCGGTCATAAAACTGAGTAGTACGGATCCCCTGGTCCGGGATGGACGTATTGGACATCATGCGGTGACGGGGAAACCCGCCGGGGCCTGACAGATGTGGCCACTGGAGGACGAAATTGACATTCTGGTTCAGGTTCCGGGGAAGCCGACCAATAGAAGGCTCCCTCAGATCCACGGCTGACAGGGACGTCAACAGCTGAGTCCGCAATGATGTCGGGTTCCAGCTTGGGCTCAGTAACGGCCGAAGAAGGAGGAGAACCAACAACCGCTGGAGTATCCGATGATGACTCCAAACTGGGCATACTGAGTGATAGAAGTGAACGGCCGTGAAGCTCAGTAGAGACTGGCAACGGCGTGGCCGCTGGGGACACAAGTCAAAAAATCAGGTGAATCCACATAATCGAGGCGCTCCGTGGAAGGTCTGGAACCCTGTACACCCGCCATAGAAGATGAAGCTATCCAGGATGCCCTATAGGCCGCAAGAGCCGTTACGGGTCCTGGTTGAGGCTGTGCCATCCGTTGACCATTTACCAAGAAAAATGCATCCCGTGCATGGAAGGGTAGACGCATGCACGGGATATCTAGTTGCAGATGTCGCAACACTAGCTGGGGAAACTGCTCCCAAACAAATGTATCGACAGTGAAGAAAAAGGTTTCGGAGCACTTGATACGATGCTCTGGGGGAATGC
This sequence comes from Choneiulus palmatus, assembly GCA_034695065.1. NCBI lineage: Eukaryota > Metazoa > Arthropoda > Diplopoda > Julida > Blaniulidae > Choneiulus > Choneiulus palmatus. Next base: position 4,720 of record JAQFYV010000539.1, on the reverse strand, counting down.
TTGCCCTCAGATACTGGTGCAGTAAAAACGCCAAGGAAGGTTGTCACGCATGAGTGGAAAATGGCACAAAAAGTTCTTCCATGTGGGTGGCCAAAATATGGGATGAATGGCTACGGTGTTGGGCATGGTGACCAGCGGAACATGAGAACTGGATGCTGAGGTAGAAATACTAGGGTTTAAATACCCATTGGTAAGGGCCTCAGGCATCAACATTGTAGATTGATTTGCCCAGTTCATTGAACCAGAACAATTTTGCCTAGGCATGGCATCATCAGCTGATAATGGTAATGCAACAGCCATAGGTGACATTCCAGGGGTGTTTTGTACACCCCCCCCCCGGAACAGCTCATCGTCAGGGCGGTCATTTTGCAGCAGCTGAGTTGACGACGTCAGTATGGGAGTCCGGATAGGCGAGCACGCATGTTTGGACAGGGTCTCGGAATTGACCCATTCCATGTCCTCCAAGGAAATTCCACACTCCAAAGAAGGAAATAGTGGATTGTCGTAATATTCCAAGGGTATAATGACGTCAACATCTCTTGGAGCCGCGCCAATTGAAGAATCAGGACGTGAAATTGAAGATTCCATAGTATAGCCCAAATGGGCTTCCATAACATCATCCAGTGCATCGTCTGCGCTGGTAGTAGGCACATGGACGTTGTGCACATGGAGAATTGGATTTTCGGTAAAATCTTCAGAAATTATCTCAGGATTATCACCAACCTCAGGTAAGATGTTCACATTACTGTCCTGAACACTCGATGGTGGTTTCAAATAATCCACAAGAATGGCCATCGAGTGCAAGACAAAAGTGTAGGCATTGTAGATGGCATGGCCAGATTGGGCGTCCATCTTGAAAAAAATTCAATGTAGCCCACACTTCTTTAGCCTTTAAAAATTCGTCCTGGGAGATATTTGGTACATCCAGGCCATTATTCATTTGCAAAAGTGGAATATTTGCCATTTGAAGTATGAAATGCTCGAAATTACACAGCACAATAAAACTTAGAAAAATTGGATTAATTTTGATATAATTGATGGTCTGAGTATAGGTACTGTAATTCCAACCAGCATCAAGAACCAAAAACAACTGAGTAGTTTCAATATTTATCTGCTGGGGAACTAAGGTCACTTCCAGCAAAAAATAGATAACTAACACCTTAGTGTTAAGGTTAGGGGTAACGATAGGGTCACTATCTAGATGACCCAGCCCAAGTATAAACATATGGGCACCCTGGGGGTATAAAAGGATAAACTTTTCCACCATAGGGCATTGACCCCCACAATACAAAAACTGAATCTGCACATGTGTGTTTTTCATGATTTTTGGGATATGCAAATGATGAACATTTACACACAAGAAATTAATTCTAATTCCTTGCTCTTGCTCTTGCTCTAACCAAAACAAAAAGCCTAGTAAAACTCGAGAAAATACCTTCGTTAGCATTGATGCATTACTAACTTATCGTCATATATAACATCTTAATATACTACATTTTATCAATTAATCTAAAATTTTAATTTATTTAGTTTCCATTTATCATTTCTAACATGAAACGATCATGCAAAAACTGTTAAACAAATTTAGAGCTCGTTTTGCGTACATGTTAGGGAAAAACATCAATAGTAACAGGTCACACTAACAATATTTTTTATTATATTTTTCTCGGATTTAAAAAATCCGACTTTTTATTTTATTCGGATTTGTACACTTCGATAAATTGTTTAATGAATTTTCTTGACAGGAAGTGACGCAAAAGGTAATTTTTACTCTGATTAAAAATATATCCGAAAAAAGCGATAACTCTATTTAAAATCAATTAAATAAAATAAAATAGTCATGATTAAATTGGGTGCACTTACTTATGAGTTGTGTCGTTTGGTCACTAAATAGTGTAAATCTATATCGGTTGGCAATATTGTCCAGGACGACATGGGCCTGATCCTCGGTAGTCAAACGGCGGGATGCACTAATCCTCCGTATACACGTACGTGCTAACAGACGTATATATGGTAGTGACATAATTTCAGTACGGTGATGGAATAACCGTTTGTTAAGATGGAAAAAATGGTTCAAACGAACCATAACCGTATTTCCGTTAATCATGTGCGTGATGCATACAGTATTCTGATCCATATTGAAAAGTTAAATTAAAAGTGAGTTTAAAATAAACTAAAAAACTAAACTGAGTAAAATAACATTAAAATATTGAATAAAAGATTAAACAAAATTAGGAAAACTAAACAAGAGTAAAATATGGCTAAAATGTTGAATAAAATATTGAATAAAACGATTTAGCAAAGCTGGATTAACATATTAAATAAAAAGATTAAGTAAAAATATGAAATAAAAAGATTAATTAAAAATAATTAACAGGAAATTAAACTATGAATTACTTGAAAATTAAAATAGAAAATCAGATGAGATGAAAAAGCCTGAAAACTAAATGATTAAAAACAGCTGGCTAAATATTTAATCTAAAATAACGGACTAAATATTTATGTTAAAAATTTAAACTAAAAAAAATCTAAACTAGAAACTGGTTAAAAATCCTAAAAATAAAAAATAAAAAAGCTGGCTAACTTGCACCAAAAATTTTAAGAAGAATGAGCTTCAATGCTCTACCTCCTTATATACCTTGATGAACCCTGGAAAAAACTACAAAGGAAGCTTTTATATAATAGTAAAACAATGTTACATTATTTCAAATATAACTGTTAGCAGGATACTAACAGTATATATGTGAAATTCTGCCATTTAACCCTAACGAAACGTTTTATTTGAAAATATGCAATGTAATTTTTAAATTTAAACATTTGCATAATGAAAATTTAATACATAACGCCTAATATATGAGCCGTGCATACACACAAATAAATTTATTTTATAATATGTATTAGAACAATGACAACATAGGTTTTTTTGGGGGTTTTTTGTGGTGTTTTCCACGTTAGTTTCTCAAACTTCATCTGGCTTCCTTATCCCAAATCCATTTTTAATTTCATGCAATCTGTCGAGATTTGAAAATTCGGGCTGGAGATAATTCAATCACACTACATTCAAATCCACATTCTCCCCTCAGCATCAAAACAAATATTTCGACGTACACAGGTGTTTTTTGGCATTTCATACGATTTTATTTACTCTTTCACCTTCATTACAATATTTTAACCACACAGGGCTCCTTCTCAACAGCGATTTTGTGGAGTCAAATCAACTTCATACCCTTAGGAAAATAAAATTCTTAAAAATGTTTCTCATAAATTTTACAAGAATTATGTTTCTCTTTACACTGGTGGTTAATGCCTTTTCAAAATCAGTGATTCAATTTTATCAACTCTTCTCTCTTCTGTCGTGCTTTCTTAAGCCTACATTCTAGCTTCAATTGTTTATTTCGTAATAGTCTTCTCGCGTTCCTGAAATACAAATTTAATTTTATAAAAATTGAATTCAATTTAACAATTTAATGAAAAAAAATATAAATACCTGTTCAATTTAGTGTTTCCCTGGTAAGATGTTACTCCACCAGGGAATGGATTTCTGGGCCCAAATTCTTCCAATTCATGTTCCAAATCAAGGATTACTTCATCCAACTCTGATACAGCAATCCTTCTTCTTTTCACTCTGTAGGAAAAAAAAAACAAAAAAAAAACACATTGTTTTTTTTATAAGTAGATTGTGAAAATTTGGGAATACTATATTTAAATAAAAAAAGATTATACGCACCTTTGGAGGGCGGCGGCGGCGGCGTTGACTGCAGGAACCTGGCGCCGGCGGATGGCGCCGGTAAAGGTGGAGGCGCCAGCATGGTCGTCGTCGGCCTCGGCTGCATGGCGCCGGAGGGCGTCGGCGGAGGTGGAGGCGCCGCATGGTCGTCGTAGACCTCGGCTGCAGGGCGCCGGAGGAGGGCGCCGGCGAAGGTGGAGACGCAGGCGGAGGTGGAAGCGCCGGCGGCCTCGTCACCTGCAACGGCGACGGCCTGGGCGGCGGGGACCTTGCGGGCTTCTAAATGGAAAACTAAATGTTATTAAACATATATTTCTATCAGTAACATAAAAAAATAATACTGTAATAACAATACTTACTATATTCTTCTATCAGTTCCGTAATCACGCCCCGCCACTCCAGGCCGCATTTTAATAATACTTTTTTTCTATACTCTGTCAAGTTGACTGCTTGGGATGGCCGTACAGCGCACTTTTTTCTTCCAACAGCATGGACGATGTAATTAGTGCCTTGAATTGCGAGGATCCGGCCAATATCCAATCGAGAGGTCCGGATCCCCTTTACTGTGACTGGCTTAAATATAATAATATCATTGACATTGTATGCTGTAAAACAAAAATAAATAAATGTAAAAAACACTTATCATACCAAACACTTCCCAAGTAACAAAAATCCAAAAGATGACATCATTTTTTTACATCTAGTGATCAAAGTGATCCCAGTGATCGATCCACTGGATCACACTGATCTCGTACGCCATTTTGGCCATTGAGCGATCCTCCCAATTTACTTAGAATAGCAAGTAATACACCTTATGCATTGGCATGACTCAACCTTAGCAACGGCGCCATCTTGGTGGGTACGCTGGCATAGCAGCATATCTATTTGCATTGACCTACCCACCAATATGGCGGTATAAAACGGGAATGTGGGGGAAAAACGTTAAATGCATAACGTTGGTATACACCTTATACTAGTGACGTTTTTTTTTAC
>JAQFYV010000538.1:0-10994 GCA_034695065.1 Choneiulus palmatus | reverse complement strand
AAATAAAGCTGAATGGACGAGACACTATGGCCTTGTTTTTGACGTCATAGCTCTTTGCTGGTCAATACTAGCCTCGAAGCTATGCTCCTGATATCACTAAGGCAAACTACAAAAGCAGGATTTCTAAAACACAAATATATCATTACCAGTTTGTAAATACTTTATTAGTATTTGGAACAGTTCATAGCATGTTATCAATGGTTTTACAATTCATTTTACTCACCTGAAATGCCCAAACCGTGGAATTCCTCAATGCTTACTGCCAGGTATCTTGGATTTCACTTATGCATAGCCTCCTTGTATAGGAGGCTAGAATGTGACATGACGTCAGAAAGGGTCGCCCATCCATAACGAGATTCTCGTGGTCATTCATAAAATGCCGTCTTTTTCAAAATTTATTATATTTAGTATAAAATAATTAAGCATAACATAGTTGTGATATTATAGGAATAGTGGTTTTTTTTCACTCTTCCACTTGTTTAGGGTGATCTTCTCCTTTAAAAAAGGGGTTTGAGTAGGAGACATAATGTTAATCGCCATAGATATTTTCAGCCATTTAAAAAAATCAAGATTAATTTTAAAACCAAAAGACATAAAGACAAAAAAAACCCCGAACTTTATAGAATTTTATATGCTAGGTGAAAAGTGTATTTGTCATACAAATTAAATTCGGTACACGGCATACATTGAGATGGGGGGAAGGCCTATTAATTATTCAGCTAAATATATTAAAAGAAACATTCGATCACGTATAATGCGTATACCCAAATGAGAATAAATGTTTACTGTATTAAAAAAATGTAATTATGAGAGAATGTTAGCATGTTTTTGTGTCTGCGAATCCTCGCTAAAGGCTTGTCTTTGTTGATTAAACTAGATTTCTACTTTTATTTGTAATTTCAAATACGCATTTCCACCATTAATTTCAGCAAACTGGCACTTTGCCTTCTGTGCGCCATTAATTAAAAACCAAACTTAATTACACTAACCTGATGTTCGAAACAAGCCCTTATTTGTGTTTTGCAGTGGATATGTTTGCTTCTATTCTTAGATATTTCGCACTGTAGCCGCCAATTACCCATTAAATTGTTATAGTTGTAATGTGGTTTCACCCCTGATATCCGCAACTGTATACTGTTAATAGCATCATAACGAACCCTCATGAAAACTCAATATATATGGGCATTGGGCAAATTCAAGTATAGTGGTATTGAAGTCACAAGTGTCCGATGTAAACTATATATATTTTTATATTACTAAATGATATTTCGAATTTATATTAATGAATGCATAATTCTTACATTCCTATACACTTTGTCCATGCCCATTATTTATCAGTTTTCATTCATTCATTTTATGCTATAACTATAAATCCTGATGCTATAAATAGTAGATTTGCAGTAATTTGGCCTTGTTTGAAAATTGAACTCAACCTTTGAAAACTAGGCCTATATGTACCAGAGATAAATATTTTATTGAACAGCTCTTATTTCCTAAAAATTCCATTGATTCTGTAATTTTTTTTAAAAAATTTGAAACTGTAATACGAGTAGGCCTAGTATAGGAAATGTTATTTTCAAATTGTATACCATGCATTGCTTTGTAGAGAATATATATAGGCCTACTAAAAATTTCCTAGTAATTTATACATTTTTATAGAAAAAAAAACCTATTTATTCCTATTTAAGGAAAACGTTCTACATAATATTCTTAAATGACTGACAAAAAGTTCAATTTAGACATGGTTGCCACTTTTTAAAACTCGAGTTCTTGAATAATTACTCGGTATATAAGAAAATCCGATGTTTTTTCCCAGCCTTAAAAAAATACAAAAAAACTACATTTTTTTACTGCCATTGAAAATTATTTGGAAATTCCCTAATTTAAACTTTTCACTAGGAAATGTTTTTCTTTAAATTTGTTATTTGGCGCCAACATGTTAAAGCCAATTGTGGTGTTGTTTTCTGTGATTAAATGAAACTATAAATATATATCCAATCTCTTCACTGACGTTTTATGTAAATTGCAAAATTTTTCATGTGCTTTGAATTTGTGCGTTTTTTTTTTGCTATAGGCCTACTCGTATGAGTATGAGAAATGTTAGAAAAATTACAGGCGTTTATTTGGGTCTTGAAAATATGCAAATATAATCTTGAAAAATGTGGTATTTGATTTGTATTTTTGAGTGGCAACCCTGTTAGAAATTATTATCGGATATTATTAGATAAGAAAATTAACGAACATTTAAGCATGAGTAGGGTAAATTATAATTTTGTGCATTTCTGCCTGAAGTTTCTACGTAAAATGAAGTGTTCTTTCATTGCTTAGTTTGCATTACAATGTTCTATTACTAACAATTATTTTAGATGTTTTGATGATCTAACTTTTTAATTAATGATGAGCATGATACTTAGTGGTTTCTTGTTTTTCTGTCTTTTTAACATTAGTCTAACAAAAACCCACAAGAAGATCCTAACAAGAAAGATGCCATCTTGGGTCACCTTCAGAAAAAATTTCCTGACTACGCCGGAACGATCGCAGGAAGAAAAGATCAGGTATATACAAAAATAATGGTTGAAATAAGCCATTTGATACTCTTTTTATTTGGTTAGTATAGCAGTATACAGTATTTCGTTTCTTGGGTATCATGTGAACATTTACAAACTGGGTTGCCAAGCAGTTTCAAAGGAAGAGGTCAGTGGACCCCTAACCTCAACAATGAAAACCTCTAATATATATTTTACTCCCAGGGCTTTATTTTCTTGCATTAAATTTGAAGAACGTCTGTTCTTTACTAAATCGTATTCAAATATAGGGAACTATACCTAAGACCTATACCGTATAATTGAATAGTTTATAATGGTACAGATTTTGAATTTACTGCTGCAGTATAAATAATTTAGTGACCATTTTGGAATGTTATGGACCTAATTCTGGTGAAGTGAGGACAGTATATAAGATTTTTCTCAGAAATAGCTATACTTTATACCCTACTAAATTATATATCTTATTATACAGAAATGCCTGAATGTCTGACCATAGCATGCTGAAATTCAACAAAAAGTTGGATATAGCTATAGAAGTCACAGATTAACCAATTCAATTCAATTTTCAATTCAATTCAACTTATTATACTTATACAGTCAGCAATTAAATGCCATTTGGTAAGGGGGTGATCTCACTCTCAGGATAACTATCCTATTTAATATGAGAATTAATGTGAGATGCACTGTTCATTCATTGTCACTCAAAGCTAGCTTTTTATTTTTTTAATGTTTTCACATAATGTATATATAGGGATGAAGCATATATGAACGAAAGTAAACCTATATAGTTTCAAGAGTATTACACAGGAACACTGCACAAAATTAAAAAAAAAACGTGCTTTGGTGAACGAGTCGTTAGCACTCCCACCCGGCACTCGGGAGACCTGGGTTCAAGTCCCAAGTCGGCTTCCTCGACTGTGGGTTTCCATAATCATTTAAGGCAAATGCCGGGGCAGTACCACTAAACGTCGGCAACGACCGCATTCCCCTTCCTCTCCCTCCCAACAGCAGATTGTCAGCAGACGGAATGTCTGGCGGTTAACCAAGGTTTCAAAACGTGAACATTTCGTAAAATATGTGTTAGTACGGGATCAAACTATCCTGAACAGTCAAGAAAATTTAGGGATAAACATGTTAGGAAAGAAGTCCGAAAATAGCCAAGACAGAGAAGTAATGTAGGCCTATACGTATAAAGTCTTATAGGCCTACTCTATTGCAATCTAACCATGTCCCATGAAGAACCCTCTGGGGAGCCTCCTTGAATTAAACAGGCATATCCTTATGTGCATGCACCTACATAAAATAGGCTGTCTTGGCATGAATAATTTGAATGTAAACCTTGGTCAAATGAATTGATTTTGAAAAATTTAAGTTTTATGAAAACTTGTCGCAATTTAAAGTGTAAGGATCGAGAAATGTAATGTGACCGTCCAGTCAATACCAGCTCCACGTGTGTTATCCTTAACCGCCACTTTGAAAGGCGGATTGTTTCAAATTTTTCACATTTATTTTAATTTTTTTATAAACTAACTATACATCCTATATAGTCGTGAAAATGTAGGAACAATATTTTCTTAAGTATGGTTTTGAAAGAAAGAAACTTTTTGTTAGGTGGTCTTCCCTTAGCTTTAACACATATATTTGACCAAATTTGGCACATATGATTTGACATGTATATACATGCACAACAGGGCCCCGCCTGATCCCCCTATAGTTACACTGCTGGATCCGCCACTCTCACAAGCTGAAACTTTACTATGGTTTTACTTTTAGCCACATAGTGTGTTGACAAGGGGCGTCACATTATGTCACACCAAGGTTCTCATATACAGGAAGCGTTGATACACTCTCATAATGACGCCCTTGTATAATCTGCACAAAGCAATGCTAATAGCTTTGGGTATATTTACTGCTTAAATAATGCAAAATCCAATGCCCTTGTGTTATGTCTACATAGGTTGGTTTAATGTGGGTATATTGTTGCGGTTTCAAATTGCACTAGACAGCAAAACGTGAATTATTTACTATGCATTCGTATCGGTTTTCTTTCCACACTAAATTTACTCCCATGTGGGTGCAGGCATTAGTGCATAGGCCACAAGTGTAATCTACCCTTATATATGTAGACTGCATTTTGTTGAAATTTCATTTGACAAAGCATATTTGTGTACACATCAAAAAGTAAAATTTCATAATACCCCTATATAGTGAGTTTTCAGGAAGAACAGGGATACACAATGGTTGCAAAATAATTGCATAACGTTGCCTTTGTAAGTTTATGGAGTATACATAGATATGCATTTATGAGCGTAATTATTTATTAACTAAATATTTGCGTTGGAATTAGGGCTGTATCTCCAGGCCTAATAATGCACGCAATTAAAATTACTGATAAGTAACTTTTTATTGGACACTCAAAGGTTTCGTTTATGCCGGCAATCATATACAAATTATCTAGCAATGTTTAAATATATGGCTATTTAAGCATGCATAATGTTTTCAGTTTGGTATTTCGTTCATGTTAATAATTATGGTTGTGCATGCATTATTTAGTTTGTACTTTTTCTTGCATGTATATAGATTAAACTTACAAGGGAATCTCCTAGCCAGCAAATCATGAATTTTTCTAAAATTTCAGAACAGGTTCCATTCAGGCCCAAAACACTCCCATTGGTCACGTTTCATACCATGGTGCTATTTCGATTTTTTATGATTTTTTTTAAATTTCGTTGGCTTTTAAGGGGAAGGGGGGGTAGGAGGCGGATTGAGAAAATATTCAAAATTTCAAAAAATTGAGTCAGTTTTTTTACATACCCTAAAACATGCAGTAATGATAAAAAAAACTAGTCAAAGGACAATTGTATGGAAATTTTATCCATTTACACTCACTATTTCATGATTTGACTTAAATTTTTGTAGACCAATATCTTGATCTTTTAAAATTAAAAACTCAAAATCCCTATTATGAATTTTATTAAGGTTTTGATGTTTAACAAGAAGGGGGAGGGGGGAAAACATTACCAATTTTATCGAAATATTAAAAGCTTACACATTTTTCTGTTAGTATTAACACTTTTAAACACTTACAGCATTTTACTGTGTTAAAAATACAGTATTATTATGTTACAATGTTTCAAGTCTATTTTGCATCAAAACAGAGTTGGCTCAACATTTGAGATTTTGAAAATGTATCCACGGAACTACAAGTTTATGACATATTGATAGGTTTAGCCATATACAGTGTGGTTCAAAAGTTATGTCAATAAAAATTTAAATTGTTATTAAAATAATCTGTCAATCAAAAAATATTTTTTTTTTTAAAATACAACATAGATTAGAACGTAAATACCAACCGACCTTGAACAACCCAATGACAAATCATGTAAGGCATTCGTATGGAGGCAACTCTCTCCGTTTGTCATAAGACATTTTGAACTTGATGACTTGAGAAGTGGTAGCCTATTTTACCTTTTAAATTAAAAGAAGTTTTTGCTTGTATTCAAGTAACGTTCTTATGAAAAGTGATGCATACAATTTTTTGTAGAGTGGTTTTCTAAACTAAGCTAAAGCAAAAGAAAAAAAAAACTTTTCCAATTGTTTTTTTTTTTTAAAAAAATAACACTTAAGTCTCCTATAATATTGAATTTATTCAATCAAATACGTTTTATAATGGGAAAACTATCATTTTTAGATTCATGGAAGTTCAAAATGTCTAATGAAAATTGGATAGAAGTGTCTCCACAGGAATACATTGATTTTCCATATATAGGTTGCCTTTGAGGTAGATCTGATTTTCTTGCCACAACTTTTGATATGGTTTATCAAAGCAAAATAATGGTAGTTTTTCAAAAATAGCAAAATCGAAAAATATAATTTGAATTTTTACTGACATAACTTTTAAACAATATTCAAGCTGTGCATGGCATTAATCTTAAGAACAGGATGTTGTGCAAATGGGACTTAAAATTTACATAAGGATTAAAAATGGACATGATGTTGTTTATGGACTACCCCTACCATTTCAGGTATCGTGAGAATAGACTAGGACAGACGTGAAAACTCAGTGAAATGATATTGGGAAAAATAACTTAAATATGCAGTGTCGTGAAGAGTTGTTTGTTCCAACATGAGAATCCATGCATGTGCAAATACTGGCAAACCAATTGCAGATGACACGTGCATGGAGCCCCAATTTGGAACAAAACAGTTTTCACGACACTGCACCTTTAAATCTTTTATTTTACTTATTTTAGATAAGATTTTAAAAAAATCTTTCATTGTGAATTAATGTGTCGGTGTACTTAAAGTATATGTCGTGCATAAAGTCAATTTATTTGAATATATTACAAAAACGTCAAAAAGGGGGGAAACGAGTTAGCTCTTTGTGTTGCATTATTGTTCATCTATATCCTCCCCTCTTGTCTTTTCCCCTTATCTTGGAATTCGCCTACAGGTGAGTGGCTATTCCAACGATTGGATGTTCCTCCCTACAAACTTTCCAATTAAAAAAAAAATATTTCGAATAATTGTAATTTGCTATTTTTGCAGTTTTATTATTTTATGACAATACAAGTCAATGCGATAATTTTAGCCATTTTTAATATATTATTGGAGCATATATTCAGCCGAACAGCGTGTGAATGTACAGTCACTGAGAGGGAGGGAAATCCAAGTTGACAACAGCCTTTCCTTAGATCAATGTGGGGGGGAAAAAAACTCCGCCATTTTAGATGTGGTTGGCGAGGTACGATGGAGAGCGATGAGTTTGTGTTTGAAGAAAAGCCAGAAAACAAATCTAACAAAAGGATATCCAATGTTATTATAATTACGGAATTTGTGCTACCGATAGAAATGGAATGGACAGGTGTTTTGCGGTGAGAGAGGTCTGTAAACCTTGATAAAATGAGCTAATATTTGGATCTGTCAAACTCAAAGAAGACGCTGATAAAAATGAAGGGTCACGAACCCTTCTTTTCTTATTGTCGAATCTTCGGTTTTTTATCTGTTATATTATGCTGTAATGCATATTTGCTGTCGTCCGAGTCGACTTACATGCGTTTTGATGCTAGTTTAGGCCAGGATTTGCACCGGCATTATGAAAATGACAAGCGAAGGACAGCCCCGTTTATTCAAAGGATAGTCAGTGTAGCCCACCATACAGGTGTTGTGCAAATCCATTTCCAGCAGAATAACCGGGATAAAATTTTTCTACCAGTTTACATTGCATCCAGAGCTACGGAAAAAACGAGTGAGACTTATATAGATTATGTTAGCATGCCCTTTCTTGTGGTTGTGCCACCCATCAAAAGGCTTAATCAAACCGTTCCACCAAATTTCCACTCCGATTTGGAGGAACATTTAAATGCATTGAAAAGCATAGTTTCTGTTGTGATCTTCAATGAGTTTACTAACAAGCGGCAATTGTGCTTCAAGAAGAGTGAACCCGTGTTTCAAATCACTAGTATTATACCTCGATGCTTTAAAAACTGCAAGATTCAATATGGTAAAGTCGAGCATCCAAATTTTGCCATTGAAACTACAGGCGGTGATGTGGTGGCCAAATCTCATTTTTGTTTCGACGAGGACTTTGGCAAAGTGACTATATCGCTCACTTTGAGCCACTGTGGCCCTTATTGGCACCACGCGAAAATCAAACACACACTCAACGTGATTATGCATCGGCCCGGAGCGGATCGAAGGGAAAATCGATTGATCCGAGATCGGGCCATTAGTAGGACTCGCAGAGAATTGGTTCCAAATGGGGAAAGGATGCACTTTGAACAATCTTTGTACTTGGCAAGCGTTCCGGAGGAGCGAGAGAAGGGCGAAGCGGTTATCACCGTATCCGCAGCGGATCCTTTGGGGCAGACTCTGGCATATTCCATGCTCGCCGTCTTGGATTCCCGGAGCCAGAACATGTTCAAGATGGATCGGGCGTCCGGTGCCGTCATCACTGCCACGAAATTGGACAGAGAATTCATGGACGTGCATTATTTTCGTGTGACGGCCGTCGATGCAGGTGATGCAACGCGTTCCGCCACCACCACGCTACAGATCGAGGTGTCCGACGAGAACGACCATGCACCCGCTTTCGAGCAGAATTTGTACGAGACGGTGCTGAGGGAAGGCGCTTCGGTCGGCTCGACCGTGGTGACCGTTCGTGCCACGGATTCCGATGCGGGAGATAATGCTCGGATAGCGTACGAATTGGTGGACAGCGGTGGCACCGGCGAAACCTTCCGCATCGACTCTGAATCGGGCGTCGTGAGCACGAGACGGCAGCTGGACAGAGAGACGGTCCAAAGCTACGAACTGACGGTGAAGGCCAGCGATCGGGGTACTCTATCCCAGCGAAAGACTGCAACCACGACCGTGCGGGTGTCCCTCTCGGACGACAACGATAATTATCCCCAGTTCGAGCACCGGGCTTACGCCATACAAGTTCCAGAAGACGTGAACTGGTCGGTGAATCCGGTCGTGGCGCAAATAACCGCCGTGGACCACGATTCCGGAGTGAACGGAGCATTGCGCTACACGCTGGTCAGCGGCAACACTCAGGGCAAGTTCATCCTGGATGGCGTCACCGGCCAATTGAGCGTGGCCGGACCCCTGGACTACGAAGAGACCAGAAATTACCGGTTGGCGGTCCGAGCGCAAGATGGAGGATCCCCGCCACGCTCCAACACCACCCAAGTATTGGTCAGTGTTCTGGATGTGAACGATAACGCGCCCCGATTCTATTCGCCCACTTACCACGAAACCGTCACGGAGAACGTGCCCGTCGGCACGTCCATCTTGAGAGTCCAGGCGTACGATGCCGACGATGGATCCAATTCTCAGATTAATTACACGTTCGCTGGCGCTCCACCCAACATGCCGTTTGCAATCGATCGGGAAACCGGTTGGATCACGTCCACCAGGGACGTCGATCGTGAGGAAGCCACTCAGTATCAGTTCACGGTCCAGGCCAAAGATGGTGGGAAACCTACCCTGGCGGCAAATGCCAGCGTCCATATCATCATCCAAGACCTCAACGACAACAGTCCGAAATTCGATTCGGAGGCCTACGAAAGCGTGGTGGCCGAAGACTCTCCACCTGGGACCTCCGTCCTGACCGTCTCGGCCAACGATCCGGACGAGAACACGCGCCTCGTTTACCAGATCACGGAGGGAAACCATCGCGGTCGATTTAGCATCAGCGCCCAAGGTGGCAAGGGTATCGTTTCCGTGGCGCAGCCCCTGGATTACAGACAGGAGAAGCGGTTTGCTCTGACGGTGAGCGCCACCGACTCGGGCGGGCGAAGCGATACCGCCGCCGTCTTCATCAACGTTTCGGATTCGAACACGCACCGACCCGTGTTCGAGCAGGCGCCGTATTCCACCAGCGTTCTGGAAGATGTCCCGGTGGGAACCACCGTCCTGGTGGTTTCGGCATCGGACGGGGATGTAGGAGACAATGCCAGGGTTAGCTATTCGCTGGGGTTAGACGACGATAGTTTAGTGAGCGAGGAAGGCGACTTCAAAATCGACCCAAATACTGGTGCCGTCCTGACTGCTAAATCTCTGGATCGGGAGAGGCAGGCTGGGTACATCATTAGCGTCACTGCAAAGGATCACGGATTGCCACAGCTCTCGGACACAACGGATGTGGAAATAACCGTAGCAGATGTCAACGATAACCCTCCCGTATTTGGAAAAGATTCGTATCAGGTAATCAATTTTTTTTTACAATTATTATAGTCTGTCCAAACTTTTGGGCTACCCAATTTACCACCTAACTGACAAAATGGAGGCAAGAAACAAGCAAGAACCTATGAAGGTTTAAGACTAACAACTTTAATTGAAGGAACAGTATTGTCTGTTGCTATATTCTGTTTCGGGTAATCCTCGACACATGTATAATGCCTTCTGGTGAGTGTTTTTAGCCATACTTTTTATGTTGGCATGGTGTACAAATACGTGAGTGTATTGGGCAAATTGGCGGGAGTCTCTATGGGCGATGATTGGCCAGTTTGCCAAAAATGCTCACCAGAGGGCATTACGCATGTGTAAAGGATTGTCAGAGATAGCCTTTTGGCCATTATAGTTGTGATATTGGATATGTGTAAGCTGAATTGTTTTCCCAGTTATCGATTACACTTTTAAAATTTGGATCAAAACTCAAACAAAGGTTACAATATGGCATTGCATAATTATAGTAAATTGCACTAGTTTGATTCATAAAAGCAAAATTCTAGTTTGTTGATTGAATAGTAAAAGTAGGCTACAATCATTTGGGGTACTGGGTATAGCCTTGCTTCAATTCTTTACTAGAATTTGGATGAATTTAAATAAATTTGAAATGTGACTGATGCTGACGTCATTGACCTTTCATTCGCGCAAAAAAGAATGCACTGAAGTGATTTTGCTCCAAAATGTAGTCCATTGCACGTGTAAAGGCCACTTGTT
>JAQFYV010000537.1:0-10995 GCA_034695065.1 Choneiulus palmatus | reverse complement strand
CAGGGAAAGTTGAGCATCAGGGAAAATTTTAATTTTGATCTGTGAAAGTTAATCTTATGGTCAGGGAAAGTTAATCTTATGGTCAGGGAAAGTCAAAGAAGCCCAATTATAAAATTCAGTAAGAATCCTGATTTCTCAAAACAATTAACTACCGTATCTGGGGCTATTTGAGCCAAGGATATTCCTCCATGTACTGGACATCTCATGCATTTTTCATCATAGGCCATTAAAATGCATTCTTCTATCATAAAACAATACACTAGACGATGAAGAATGGTTTCTGGCTCAGAATTTTCTTCTAGAAGTTGGTCTTGTCCGGTGAGCTCCAAGTCAGGGCGGCCTTCTGCAGAAGGCTTACGACTTCATAAAAACAAATGCACCAGTCTTTCATTTATTGTGCTAGTTGATATGAACTATCATTAAGAGATGCAAAATGTATTACCTTGAACTAGTGCTGTCTGGACCAACGCCACTGTCACTATCATGTGAGGTCATGCTGTCTCTAGATCCTTGATTACTTCGTCCGCCACCAGGCGATAAATTCCCTCCTCTACCATGATCCACTACTGCTCTTCCAGACAATCCACTTAAGTATAATGCATGACTAACACTCGCTTCTCCACGATTTCCGCCGGAATCCACCATATTCCATGGTTCTGTTTCTCCCAAGTCCATTGCGTGTAAAGATGTACATTCATTTTTAAACTGGTTCACCAAGCAAGGGGTGCAGGGCACAACTCTGGTCACCAGAAATTTTCCTTCTGAGGTGTGTACAAAACGTGTTCCTAGAGTAGGATACCAGTCTTCCAGGAGTGTGTCAATATGGTCGACTGCTAAAGCAAGCAATTTAGCTACACATTCAGAATTTGGTTCCAGAACAATGGACTGGTATAAAACGTCATCGGGGCTACAGGAGGCTGCAGTGTTTTCATCCATATCTTCCGTACGATATGGCCGCTTCAATACAATCGTCTGGTTTGTCAATAGAACATCCAAAATGGCCGAATTGGACATGTCCAGTTCTCCCCAAATTCCTTCTTGCTGCAACATAAAGTGCATTCGCCGATAATCACAAGGAGAATTGTTGAGATTTGGAAGAATTTCCTTCATCCGGAATAGCGACGTATTGGCATATCTCAGCTCGATGCCAGTTTGCCAGCAAACCCATTCAGCTTTTTTCTCCAAAATGCACAGTAAGGACGGGTCCTGTTGAACTTCTTTCGGAAGTACGAAATAAGACCGAATTATGTCAATAATGGTGTCATCGGCCAACATCCGTGTCAGCAGGCGCGACCAAAATCCACTTGGGAAGTAGGACATTATCAACAGGCGATGGATGCTTGCATGAGGGTCGTAATGATGCTGAATATGACATTCATCCATGGCGCTTCCACTGCTAGCTCCTCCTGCTAAAGGTTGGGATGAATCTTGGGAATCCTCTAACATTTTTGCAGCTCCTGCAAAAATTAAACATTGTGTCTTACGAATTTGTGGAAAGTAGGTAAAGTTGCTTCAAGGATTTGAAGTGCCCATGCCGGAGTGGATCTAAAGCCCGGTGGCTAAGGCATTTATTTATTTGAGTTTTAATGAAATACATGTTGTTTCTTGGCTGTGGTATGGACTATGTTGTAGACAATTTCTTTCTTAATCATGACATTTGTGTTTCTGAGATTTTTTGATGAATGGCCATGCCAAAGTCTACCACAGTGCCCAATATCAAATGAGCGAAAAAAAGCAGTTTTTGAATCTAACATATTCTCAAACATTACGGTTTTTTGGCTATCAATGGAACAATGTCACATCGATTTTTGTCTGATCAATTATAACTTTTATATTTTATGAAAATTTCGAATGAAAAATGAATGTGCAACAGCAACGTCCGAGCTCTAACACCATGTCTATTGTAATAGGTACAGCAACAGTTGTCAACAGTGTTAGGTCTACTACTGTGCCAAATTTTGTATGCGTGAAAACAAAAAGCATTTTTTGAATCTAACATATTCTCAAAGATTATTGTATTTTGGCATCAATTTTTTATCAGTATTAAAATATATATTTATTGAGAGTTTTGGATGAAAAAGAATGTGTAACAACAACATCTGTGTTCTAACACCATGCCTATTATAATGTGTTTATCAGGCACAGTTATTTCAGAAGGGAATCAGTATTTTTGCTATCGAAGGGAGAATGCTCATGTGCTTTGTGCACTTGTAAATTAGTAATTAATGAAAAATTAAATAAACGAAGAAAAAAATAAGTAGTTAAACATACCAATGAAATTTGGTGGTTTACTTGCAGTATATGCCTTTGACCTGAGAGCCCAACCTCGAGAACGGACAGGGATCTTTAAAAAAAAAAAAATGCAACATGCTTTAGGCACCACTCATAAAATAATTACGATTGCTATTTTCTATGATCTATCCAATGCATTTCTTCTAGTTTTATTGCAATTCAATTATAATTATGGTGAGCAGAAAAGCGAATGATTCCTTGGACCACCACCCAAGGAGGAGAAATGAACCTTTACCCTGACGTCACAGCCTGGTAATCCAGTACGCATTTGTTCTTCGCTTGGCAGTAGGGATGGGATTAACAACGTACGGTTGTCCCATGTCAGCGCTACTTCAAACTTATTCAGTAAGTTAACAATGTAATGTCTGACATCTGATGGAGTACGCTGAGAGGACTTAAATGTATGCTTTAAGTCGTCCATTTTCATTACGCCTAAGATGTACAAATTGTTTGTAATTTATTTGATATTTGTGCTGCCAAACGTTCTGATCTGATAATTCAGCGGAAATATTTCTTACCGTTCCGGGCAAAAGGATTTATTTCTCTAATTGTGACCACATGTGCCAACATGTCACACAACCATTGTGGATCAAGGAAATAAAGGTCCTTTAAAGTGGCGTCCTCGTAATGAAGCAAAACGCCTAAATCACAAAAATTTTCATAATTAACAACCAGATTTAGTTTTAAGAAATTCCTGTTAATCGTAACCTAACAAAAACCACACCATTTTCATGAAGAAATGCTGTAGCTTGATTTAATTCTGCCATGTCTCTGAACACCATATGAAATCTCTCTTGCATTTCATGCATAACCAACATTCTGGAAGTAATAATAAATAAATTGATATTGTTGGTTAATATTATTAAGTATCTTGTATGATATGATCCAACATTTCTCAAAATACAGCAGTTCTGTGAAGAATTTATAGGCATATGAAATTTTTCAGTTTTAATTCATAGTCTATGGAATATTTTCTATAAAGATTTTTCCTCAAATGTTTGCGCACATACTTGTATTGTTCAGATTGCAAGACTGGATCCTTGTTTTGTAATCGCCTCTCGACAGACAAATAACATACAACGTCTTCCAAAGCTATGTATGTTGCTGGAATTCTTTGTTCAAGAAGTCTTTCTTTGCTTCCTATGGAAATTTGTAATAGTTATGCATTTTCTTAAAAACGTATATTACGAATTGCGCTAGCAAGTGGTATGAATATATGCAAAATACCTGGAGGGCGAAGTTCAAAGACAATGTCGTAAATTAGATTTGAAAGCAATTTTACATTGTGTCTGGATTTGCAACTGATTTCAATCGTGTCCAGAACTCTTGGAAGTCCGCATTTGTCAGCATCAACAACATTTATAAATCGATCCCGAATTAATTGCTGTAAATCTTCGGAAAAAGAGGGTGGATACTTTTCTTTAACCAAATCGTAGTGGGTTCCAATAATCAGCACTGGGGAATTAGGAGCACGTGCCTTAAAAGTAATGAAAAAGTAATTAAATATTTGTTTGTAGTGTTTTAAAAATTCCATGCTTTAAAACTATTGCTCCACCTGTATGTTTACGAGCCACTGTTGAATCCCTGCTACTCCACGTTCTCCATCAGTAATTTTCCAAACAACAAGATATAATGATCTTTTTGAAAGAAAGTACTGATGAGTCGCATAATACTCCTTTTGACCCCCAAAATCCCAGGTTCTGAATGTAACTGGTCCATGGGAGCTGTGACCTCTGATTTTCTTCTCATATATCCAATCCCCGATGTCTACACCAACTGTTGATATATTCTGGCCTTTGGATGTTTTTAAATTGATGTTTTTATTACCCATTCTTTTGGCCCAATGCTATGATAAACAAATAAATAAGTTCATAAATAGAATAATCTAAAATAAAAAAAAAATTTCAAACATGCTATGATATCCCAGAACAAAATATCCAGCTTAAACACTGCAGTCGTAATTGCAGTACTTAAATTTTATTACAGTTCATGGATACAATTTAACTGCCATCACTTGAAAATTTAATGAACTAAGTAATTGCAGTTATATACGTATATATACTCTGGTCAAATGCTGTAATTCTGCATTGGAACAAAGATTAATTTCCAGAACTACTAGCTTGCTATAGCATTACTGTGGAATTTATAAGCACTGTACTGCAGTTTTCACAGCACATTTTACGAAGGTATAACATCAATTTCTTTTGCAGTAAATTTCCAAATAACTGCAGTTATACTATGGTAAAGCTTTATTAATTAATGCAGATAGTGAAACTGCAGTATTTATGTGCAGGAAGCTATTTTTAGGATAATGGTTTTATGTTACGGCTTTAATCTGCATCTGGAATTTATATGTTAATAGTTAAAAAATATGAGACCTCGGCGGGTTTCTTTTTATATGATCCAGTCCCTTCCTGTCGAAGCTGCTCTAGTAAGGATGTTTTACCAATGCCTTGAACTCCAACAATCATTAATTTCATACGTGCATACGGCCTGGCACTAAAAGAGGAAACCAATTTTCATTTATTTTCTGCTGCTGAAATATTAGTATATGGAATAATATGTAGCCATATTATCTCACTCTTCCAAAATGGATTTCAGGTAACCAACGACATCCATTGTTTTGTACTTTTTGCTTTCTATCATTGTTTTCAAGGGCTCGTTTAAGCTGCAGCCACGAGTATTCAAATTCCAGAGTTTATTTAATAAGCCCATTTCTGACGGCAAGCATGAGATTTCTGTAGTTATAAGCAAAAGTGTAAGTCAATTGACATTTTCTGAATTCCATCAAAATGTTACTATTAATAATACTTGCCAACATTGCCACTGACATTCAAAACAGACAAATTAGTGAGTTCATTTATGTTTGATGGAATTTCATGCAGTTTATTGTTGCAAATATCCAGCATGGAGAGATTTGGAAAAAGCAGTTTTGATTTTAAACTTGGAGTAGGTGATGCACATTTTACATCCTGAAATGAGAAATAGGAACTTGGTCATAATTTTAATATAGGCATTACCTTTCTAGTAATTTGATAGCTGATACATATTCTAGAGAATTAATTACCTTTGAGTTAGAATTATGCTCGCTAGACTCTTGAGATTCATCATCATCACTTACTATCCCAAAAAAGTCGTCATCAATGCCTATCACCAGTCTGTCAAAGTTGTTATCACCCAAAATTAGTGTCCTTAAATTATCTAAGCGATGGTGACGGCGATGGCCACAGAGATTGGATCCTATGGAGTTCAGCGATGATGAAGATGCACGGGCACTTTGTGACAGCTTCCGCACTTTAAAAAATAAGATTATCTCATTTTCATAATTCAGATTTTGAAGTAGGGATAGGAATGCAAATTGCATTGGGGTGAATAAATCCATACATGGAATGAAAGCGCCTTTGTTTGAGTGTCTCGGTGATGTTTCTGCAGTGCTGTAACAAAATAAGCCTTGTGCATCCTGAAGCAAATCAGATTCATGTCGCCTAAGCAGAGGCCAGGAATGAATTTGGTTGTGAGACAAATCCAATTGCTTAAGTCCAATTGGATAGGAGCTGATGTGACCCATCTCTGTTAACCTAATACATGTTAATAGTTGTCGATTTTAATGTCAATGCATGGTAATTATAATTGTAATTGATTGTGGTCAGTTCGTTAATTTTTTTTTCTCTAAATTGTTTAAGATCAATTACTATTTTGTTGTATAGTATTACCAATTCCCAAGACTCACCTATTGTAGCTGAGGTTTAGACGAGCCAAATTAACTGCCAAACACGCCAATCCGGGTGGCACAATTTCAAATTTGTTGTGAGCAAGATTTAGTGTTGTTAGCTGTGATTGACAATCCTTAGTGTTCTCATCGTCATCCAATATACTGTCATTTACTTCCACATTATGACTCCATAAATTATTATGATGTAATTCTTTAGAAATTAGATTCGGACACACTGTGTTTTCACAACTTTCCGACTTATTTAATATTTTTCCTTCTTTGGCTTCTTCGCCTACGCAAAACCGCACTCCATCTTGACAGATTTCTATTTCCCTGGTGCTTGTTCGTATCTCTAAGCCACTGTCCTTACTGCTAGTACCAAATTCTGGAGGAGTAGTGCAATGTCTCGGGCTGCAGTCACTTTCACTAGAAGAGTGGTCATCCACGTTATCTTTGTTCCACCGATAGTTATCGACTACTGATTTTGTTCGAACTGGCAAATCACTCAATAAATTAAAAGATATATTTAGCTCCCTTAACTTTGGTGCCGTCCACATTTTGAACGGCAGAGATTGCAATTTGTTGTTGGACAGATCTAAGGTCAATAATGCTGGCAGATCGAAAAGTGCTGCAGGCACGGAATCAAGTCTGTTGTCTTGCAGATGCATTTCTTCAAGCGAAGCGCAGTCATACGTGCACGTCATATCACTTTTGTCCTCCTTTGATTTGCGTTGTGGCGAGGATAGGTGCAATGGTAGTTTACCAGAGCTCTTTGGGAGCCTCTCAATTTTATTCTGGGCTGCATTAAGATGTTTTAAAGACGCCAGCTGAAATATGCAGTCTGGTAATTCCGTTAGCGCATTGTTAGAAATATCTAACCGAGTAATGGCAAAAAGCGCAATTGCTTGATTTTTCACATTAAGTTTTAATTTTGGATTGTGACGTATGCTGGCATCTATTAGCCACTGCTCTCGGATGTGATCCAAACATTTTTGACCGTGCCAGTTGACCATGACTGGCGTCGTTGGGAACATGGAGCTGTACGTAACACTTCCAACACCTGCAAATCCCAGGGTTCCAAATTGGCTAACGGGAATTATGTCCAGTGCCTTTTTATTGATCTTATACTCCACATCTGGGTGTGTCTTGAGAGCCAATAGCTTGGAAATGGTTACTTCATCTTGCGCTCTGCTTGCGACCACCAGGGCTTTGCATTCATCGTCACGGGCGCCATGCTTCAACAGCAATTCGATCATGCCATAATCTCTGTTTTTACACGCTTCGACCAAAGCTGTAGATCCTGTGAATGTGCAGTCATCGTCTTGGAATTGGATATCATCTTCATTGATATTTATTTTTAAATTAGAATTTGCACCATTGGCTAAAAGCATTGCCGCTATGGCATGGTATTTATTTTTGACGGCCACGTGCAGGGCAGTTTCGCTTTCGTTGCTGCAGTAAATATCCAAATCTAGTGTATTAATCATACACTCGTTGGACCGTAAAACATGTTCCCCATTTTTATTCAGATTTAATTTGGATATTATCATTTGTATGCCGCCGGAAAGTTTCCGACGTGGACTAGCGTCATCTTCTGTCTTTGTATCACATTCACTTTTCTTGTCCGGAGTAATAGTGCTCCTTTTATCATGGGCATCACTATCTGTCACATACTCTTGTTGGCTGTCAATTTTGATGGCCTTGACTTTGAATTTCAAAAGTAAGTCTACTAGTTTTTGATTGCCTACATAGCAGGCGAGATATAACACAGTTTGACCCGTAACATCGCGAGCGTTAATATCAAATGGCAGCTGATATTCCAACGAATTGTTCTTGTCATGGAATGTTTGCATCACTTGAGGTGGGTAGGAAAATCGCAGCAACAAGTCCAGAATTGCAATGTGACCATTAATAGCTGCAGCATGAATTGGTAACCATCTTTCTACTGTTGCCACTTGAACCAATTGTGGAAATCTCTATAAATATGTAATTTTCAATTATTAGTATATATTATATTGTTCAATTTTCTGATTGAGCCAAATACATGAATGGTTCAGTTTGCCTTTAATAGAATTCCGGCAATGTCCTTCCTGCCGCTATAACAAGCAATGTAAAGGGGGGAGTATTTCGTAACAGGATGTATGCGTCCATCAGCACCATTATCCAAAAATAATTTAACGATTTCTTTTTGTCCCTCTTCGCAGGCTCTGTGATCAAATTGTAATATGTATTTTAGTTTATATAGGACAATTCAAATTTTATTAATAAACTTCATTAATTGAATAGCAAATGCAAATCAGTAAACTCACTTAAATAGTAGGGTGCTGCTACCATTTGGGGCTGAGTTAATGACTAGATTGACTTCTCCTTCAAGATCTCGTAGCAGTGGACGGATTCTGCCAATGTCCCCACAACTAGTGGCTTCAAGCAAGGCTATTTATATAAAAAATTGACATTTTTTAATTGATAGAAGAAAAAAAAGATTAGCAAATGTTAAATTGCCAAAATGTTCTTGTATATATTCAAAATTGGTTACATAGCCAGTTGTACGATAAACCAAAAAAAAAAATTATAACTTTTTTTCTGGTATTTTAGATTCTGATAAAATAGCTATGTCTCTAACAAGAAAAATGAACAAAGTGGAAATGCAAATTTTGATGAAATTAATATCTGTGATAGACAGGACCAAACAAGCAAGGCCTAAGTTAGATTTTACTGGCCGATATCCATAACTGGTGACCCCAGAAAAACTTGACTCTTGCAGATTGTCACTATTTAAACATTCCTACGGGAATTTACATAGAAGAATCAGTATTTTTGGGAAGGTGGGGATATAAATCAACTGCATAGTTATTTTTTTTTTATATAGAAATTTTGAGCAGAAATATATGTACTGAATTTGTAGTTTATTCTGCATACAGATTTGGGCTATACTGGAATATTTGGCTTATTGATTTCTGAACAAAATTTCAAGTGAAATAATTTGAAAATTGTGCTGAATATTTTATGAGATACGATTTTTCCTCGGACTTCTGTTCAATTTGGTAGAAAATTAGAATTTTTTCAGAAGACTATTACAACAATTACAGTTTAGCACAATTATTTACAAAAGCAATTCTGCATGAAATTGTACTCAGAATAAACTCAAACTTTGACAGATGAATTTCTACTCAAAATATTATGTTCACATATTTATTGAGGTACATTTTTCAGCAGAATTCTGCAGGCACATTTTACAGGAAGGTGGTCATTGTGATACAAACAAACTATAGGCTTACTCTACTCATTCACCATTTACTTCTTTAAAAAAATGTTCATGATGCCACTTTGAAACATCAATTTTTTTTCCAGAAAAAAATAAAAAATTTCAGAATAATTCCCCATGGAAAAATTTCAACAATGAAAACTGGAAAGGGTCAACATTTTCTTTTGTCACCATCAATGGATGTCGACCGATAAAAATATACCTAAAATTAGTTTAGTCCGCTCAATCACATATTAATTTCATCAAGATCTGCATGGTCCGATTGTCCTATTTCCATGTCTGAATCAGATATTAATCCTTATGTGACTTTGGGAAAACTAAACTTACCATGGTAAATGTCATTGCGATGTTGTTCTCGTTGGTCTGGAAAAAGAATTTTAATAAATCTTTTAAACAAATTTGATTGGCAATTAGATGCAACTCATTTTCACCTGCGTCTTCAATGGGAAAACATTGGTACCGGTAGTCAAAAAAATAAATCAAGGCATCCAATCCTAATTCTGTTTCCATTTTTGACAGTAGATAATTTCATACATAAATAGATACGCCATGATACTGTTGATGTGGAATTTGTGTAGCCACTATTGACCAAATTTCTAATCTTAATAGTTTAAACATGATCTGGTTCAAAGTTTACTCTTCCAATAAGACACTTACAAGTGACTTGCTGAGAGGTTTGCAAACTTGAAAGTTCACTTCTATGGCAGGGAAGGTAACCTATTGTTTTAGATAAGATTAAGCCAATAAAGTAGAAGCCTAGTGACTGCATGGTTTGACAAAGATAACTTCCAAATGTTAGCTGGTTTTCAAGCAATCCAATTAAAACAGGTTATTAGAATTAAGCAAGGGATATTGTTAGAATGAATAAATGGGCTAAATGGTAGTATTTTTTAAATAATTTTGTTTCATATATTCTGTTTAAATAGTGTGATTTTTTATCTCCATATTCATTGCCAATATATTTATTTAATAGAGGGAGGGTATGGTGGTTTTGTAAAAAGCTGCAATACTGATAAATCCTGTTATTGCACTATTTATAAACTTAAAGGAAATCAGCTGCGTAGTTTATCTTGTCTGATAAGCTAACATTAACGGAGAAAAATATTTTTATGTAAACATGTTTTATGAATAATACTAAAATCTGGTTTCTGGTTGAAGAAAAAACATGAGTTTGTTATATAAGTTTGCTTAGCATATTTGAGATACTGCAGACTCCAAATCTGGCATTTTTCCAATGACCAAGATGTTATATAATCATAGATTTCAAAAAACGTGTTATAGGATTATATATTTTAAATAATTCCTAATTATTTTAGTTGGATTATTCCACAGTATGATAGATAAAAAAGTATTAATAGAAGGAATTTCAAAAAGAAAATTCCATTAATACTGATTGGAGGAAAATCTATAGGAAAATTAGAAAACCTTTTTTCTCATTGAATTAATTTTTTGTGTTGGTGGTAATTTTATGCAGATTGTTCACCCCTTATTTTCTTGTAAAACATTAAATTATGCAGTCAAATGTTAAACTGTCTATTGGCAATACATTTGGAATTGATATCCCATGAAAAAAAATTATCGCAGAATTCTGCATAATTCTGCAGAATGTTAACTATTTGTTAACTAATGTTAATATTTCTATATAGAAATTTTTGCAGAAAATTGTTAAAAATCCTGCAAAAAAAAGAAATAATGAAATTTTCTGCATGGAACATTCTGCAGAATT